>WBZZ01001260.1:7500-32500 GCA_019918135.1 Paulinella micropora
TCGCTGCTCTCGTTTGTGACTCCGTCTCGCTCGTCTTTTCGCTTTTTCCTCCCATGCTACCTTCTGCTCATTATTCCACTTCGCCCACTCTTTCGGCTTCTCTAGTGTTCAAGTTTCTTCTTTGGTTCTTGTCGTCTTGTGCGTGATGATGTTGATGATGATGCATCTCCTTTTTCTTCGTCCTCACTTTCTTCATTCGCATCTGGTGAATCTTCTTCAGTTGGTTCTCTTGGTTCATCTGCCTCCTCTGCTGCTCTCATACGATCTAAATCCCATCCGTATTTTTTTTTGCAGCAACCTCATCGAGAAATGCATCTTTCACCATATCCCGAGAATTGTATTAATACCGTAAGCATATTCCTCTAGCTGATAGTAAAATCCTTGAAATGCATCTTTCACCATATCCCCGAGAATTGTATTAATACCGTAAGCATATTCCTCTAGCTGATAGTAAAATCCTTGAAGTTGTTCAGTGACACCGTCATAGACGGGTGCGTGAGATAAGAATTGTTTCCAGTTCGTGTATTGCTGTTGTTACAATAGTACGATATTTAATAACAGATAAACTGTCTAACGAGCAATATGAAGACTGAGGAATATCTAAAATAGGGACTCCGTAGCCTTCAGACCAAAGATAACCGACAGACCGGAACGGTCAGTATTGCCATTATATACCGGGTGGGCCGGCATAATCCTTTTCTTCCCCCGAGCGCGCCCACCTCTATGCGCGCGAGAAGTAACACATACACCGCCGACCGACCTCGGATAGAATGCCAATACAGACCTGAGTGACGGTCGTTGTGCCAACCGTATTAATAGATCCGATGACCTCCATTTTGATTTGAAACATCCTCCCCGGCCCCTAGTCACTCATCGTCCCCCCGACCTAGTGTCGGTCTATACTATCCCTGCCTATACTAAGTTGAGTGTGCCGTGCCACCCGTAGTAATGTCCCCTCCACCTCCTCTTTGTGCTTCCCCTCGCCGTAGCCCGACGCCTGTCGATTCCGCCACCCGGAGCCGATACGAAGCTCACCACTGGACCCCAGCCCATAAATTTGCCACCTGCATCCACTCGAATTTCCCGCAGGCGTGCCGCCCTGATCCCCATCTGATGATTCTTTCCGGCTTTTAATAGCCCCCTGATGCCCCCCTGCTCGTTGTAGTCCCGGTCGCTCAGCCCAGAGGTAACGTAGGCAAGGAAAGGCTTCCCCGGACCTTTGCTACCCCCACCAAGGCCCCTCCAGCTCTGAAACGCCATGCTCGAAACGAACCTGAGAGCCGATAACACAGATGATATATATACCCCCTATCCTTCCTCTCAATCATCCCTTCTCCCCCCAAAGGGTCCGAGTCCTCCTTCGATTCCGCGTATAGTCCCCCTTATACCGCTTGCTTGCGTTCGTTTATGCCCCGCTCGTCTTATAACATATATAATGTCCCCCCACTTTCGTTTGCCCCTTGATCATGAGTTGGTCCGCATTGCCACTCCCCCCTTCGGTCATCCATAATCTCTTTCATCTCGTCTTTCTGATCTGTCATGTCGCTAGTCCTCGCCCCCTCTCCTCTCCCTATACTATCACCCCCCTTCCCTCCTTTGTCTATCCTCTCCGTCCTATTGACTATCCCTATTAACTATCCTGTCTACCCTGTTTCTCCTCCCCCCTACTCCCTCTCTGTCTAAGCTGGTATGTCCTATTCGTATCTATCCCATCGGCTGCCCATATATCCCTTATTCCTCAAAGTCTGATGTGAAATAGATTCCGCATTCATCACTCGTCACAGAGTGGAAAATGAGAAAGTCCCGTGCCGCTCCGCTTCTGCTTACCCCTTCCTCGCGCCTATAAGGCAGAAAGCATATCTGTTATGTTAGTCCTCATCATATCCGCCTATTCCGCTAATATATCTTTCTAAATATATCCTCTACCCCTGTAAACCTCATTATATGACTCTTGTACCCGTAAGCCTGTATGGCCGATGTAATACGTCAGTAAACCGCTATATTCCGCAAATCTTATTGTCATAAGATAGTTGTAACATACCGCCATTGTCCTCCTCTTAGTAATATATGAATAGACCGCTATAGTCCGCTGTATAATGATATAAGAATAACAGACCGCGATATTTTGCAAGATACATACCTCATGTGACCGATGTTGGTGTAGTGTGCCCCCCCGCCGTACCTATGAAGGTAAGGTATGTAATCCTCTCCCCCTTTCCCTCTCTGTCACCCTTGATTATACCGCTTTTCTGCTTTTGTTTGCCGCTTTCCTCTCATATGATGTTATTTTACCGCTTTCCACGATTATACCGATTTTACCGCTTCGTCTCTTTTTTCGTTCTTCATCTCCTATCTCTATCTTTTCTTCTTCTATCCTCGACCGTCGCTCCTCTGTTATTGTGCCCGTCTTCGTGCTCTGGTCGTACGACCCCCGTGGTTGGCCGCTTTTTACCCCTGGATCCCGTCGCCGCTGGTGGCGCCCCGACAACCTCGAAGGGTAACCCCGCCCCCTCTATCTCGTCCCATATATGTGCTGGTATTCGCCGCTCCTCTGTTAGCGCAAACGGGATGTTCAGTACCAACCTCGGCCTCGTTTGGATGGTGTATGGGATATGGTCCTCGTCATCCAACTTGATGGTGGCATCCCATGTTTCTCTGTGCTTGCCTTCCTTCTCCAGGAATACCGGGTCAAATCTCCTCGCCTTCTCTTCGTGCAACTCATCACTACTCCTCCAAAATTGCATCACTGGCATGATTCCGCTCCCCGCTTTATGTTTCGGTGTTCCCCCCAAATTGAGTATCTGCATGCCGTAGAGGTCATCCATCGTGTCATCACTCACCTCCTTAGCCGCTGGATGCATCAAGTAGAATTTTACTTGTTTCCACTTGATTTTATCTATCTCCCCCGGGTTTTTCACCCAATGTCCTCCCGCGTTTTTCACCTCAATGGAACTTTCCGGAGCCTTTGGCCTCGGCGGCCTCCCCGGTCCCTGATCCGCCTGGACGTTTGCCCCTTGCCCCTGCGCCACCATCCGCTTTGCAGTCTCTTCCGCCAACCCCTCTTTCTTGTCCTCTTGCCGCTGCCGTTCCTCGTCCCTCTTTTGTTTCTGAGAAATCCTCTCGTGCGAGCCCGTCGCCAATTCTGCAATAGCCTCCTCCAACCGCTTTTTCTCTTCCGGGTCCTGCTCCCAAGACACCTGTTCCCTCTTCTCGCGATCTCCTCCGCCCTCTGAGACCGGGTAAATAAAGGCTGCGGATTACCGAATTGATCCGCTGTCCGCTGTAGAGCCTCCTTCTCCGTCTCATAATCCAATAGGAAAGGCGAAAACTTAACCAGCCTCCTCACATGGACTATCTGCTCCTTATTCGACTGTTGGTGTCGGATCTTGTAGTTATAAGCCGCTGTTTGTTTCATGATCTGGTACGGCCCCTGCCATTTTTCATACAGTTTCGTGGAGACCCCCACCGGTACGTTCGGGCAGTATAGGAGCACCGTGTCCCCCTCATTGAACTCCACGTGCTTGTGTTGCCTCTGCCCCTTCTCATCCTCCGCTCTCATCGCCGCTTCCCGATGCTTGGTTACGATTTGTTCCGCTTCCGCTAAAGCTCGCAACCGCACCGCCATCAGCTCGATTGGTTGGTATAACGCCTTGTGTTGCATCGCAACCGTGTGGTGTATTCAAGACCTTCCCAAACACCATCTGGTGTGGACATAGCCGCGCCCGTCCCCCCAACCATGATGAACCTAGGCTATTCACCGCGAAGGTGAACGCTTGTATTACCTCAGGCCACTTGGTATGTCCGTTTTGGCAGTATATTTTCAGAGAGGCCTTCAACGTGCGATGCATCCTTTCGATCTTACCGTTTGCCATCGGATTATATGCCGTCACGTAATCCCACTTGAACCAATAATACGCGCTGAGTTCATTAGAGACCCAATTGACGAATGAGCTTCCTCTATCCGACATCATCTTTCTGGGTATCCCGATCCTATTGAAAACGTTGTCGATCAAAGCTTTGGCTGTCGTCTCCTTCGTATCGTCGGCTGTAGGGACCGCTATGACGTAATTCGAGGCCCGATCAATGATGGTGAGAATATATTTGTATCTGCCCTCTCCCGCCTCCGGTAGTGATCCCACATAGTCGATGTGTATAGTATCGAATATGTCCCGCGTGACATCAAACTGTCCCAGTAACCCTCGGTTCGCGTCGTAATGCGTTTTCGCCCTCTGGCATTGTCCACACCCCGCAATGAATGCCTGGATGTCCTTATCCATAGTCCCAGTAGAACCGACGAGTCATGGACCACCGCATCCTATCCAACTCTGGATGACTCTGCAACGGACAATTGTGTGCCCCTATCAGTATCACATGCCGCAGCTCCTTTGGCACCCACACCACCCATCTTTTCGGGTCCTCCTTGTTCTTTGCCCCCGTTCCGAAGTACCAAATGAGCCCATCCGAATACGTATACTTCTTTTTCCGCTGTCGTATATCCATCCTCTGAGACCTCTGTCGGCTTCTCCTGATGAGCTATGAACCGCTCCCACTCCTTGCTATCCTTCGTTAGCTTCCGAAACATCGCCACCGACGCAAACTTAATCTCCGTTTTATTCTCCAGCTCCATCGCCACTCTATTCGGGTGTGTCCTCGCCACTTTGAGTTCCGGCTTCGCCTCTGTCTGTTCTGCCGCCGCCTCCTCCTTTGTGGGAATCAGTATGTTCCCCACCAAAGGCATGGTCCGCCATGGGAAAGGCTTGGCATCCGAGGCAACTGGTTCCATCGATCTTTCCGGTTTATTATTATTATTATTATTATTATTATTATTATTATTATTATTATTATTATTATTATTATTATTATTATTATTAGGGAGTACATAGGCCATCGGTCCCTTTCCATGGGCTGATTGGTATAAAGCTCCTAGAGTAATGTTCTATGCCGTCACTTCCTTTATTCCACCGATTGGTGTGGAGACTTTCCTTATGGAATGGAGGACTGGATGCACATGGCCTTTTGGCTCAGCAATTGGCAGACGATACATACATACATATTATTATTATTATTATTATTATTATTATTATTATTATTATTATTATTATTATTATTTAGGGAGTACATAGGCCATCGGTCCTTTCCATGGGCTGATTGGTATAAAGCTCCTAGAGTAATGTTCTATGCCGTCACTTCCTTTATTCCACCGATTGGTGTGGAGACTTTCCTTATGGAATGGAGGACTGGATGCACATGGCCTTTTGGCTCAGCAATTGGCAGGAGATACACTATTACTATTATTATTATTATTATTATTATTATTATTATTTTTATTATAGCCTGAGGAAGCCTATTATTATTATTTTATTATTATTATTATTATTATTATTATTATTATTATTATTATTATTATTATTATTATTATTATTATTATTATTATTATTATTATTATTATTATTATTATTGAACATACCGGTCTATTTCTGGACCAGTATTTTCATTGAACATACCGGCCCGTCTGGAAGTGTTGGAACTGCCCTTGCGGGGGTGTCATTAGAGCTTATCGTCAATTCTTCGTACTCCCCTCACGGGTGAGACGATGGAGGCGCATGTGCAGAAATGCATCAGCCATTGACAGAGAAGCACTATTATTATTATTATTATTATTATTATTATTATTATTATTATTATGAAAATGTGAAGGAAAAAAAAAAGAAACAGAGCAACAAAAAAAAAAACAAGGCAAAGCCTGAAAAAATGAAAGCAAGTAAGCGTGCCGCCGGAATAACAAGGATGAAAACCAATAACATACATCAGAAAAGAAGAATAAACCATGAATTGAAAAAAAGAAGCAGTCTGAGCACACAAGATAGAAAATTTGAAGGAAAAAAAAGAAACAGAGCAACAAAAAAAAAAATGCAAGGCAAAGCCTGAAAAAATGAAGGAAAGTAAGCGTGCCGCCTGAATAACAAGGATCAAAACCAATAACATACATCAGAAAAGAAGAATAAACAATGAATTAAAAAAAAGAAGCAGTCTGAGCACAAAAGATAGAAAATGTGAAGGAAAAAAAAAGAAACAGAGCAACGCAAAAAAAAAATAAGGCAAAGCCTGAAAAAAAAAGGAAAGAAAGTAAGCGTGCCGCCGGAATAACAAGAATGAAAACCAATAACATACATCAGAAAAGAAGAATAAACAATGAATTAAAAAAAAAGAAGCATTCTGAGCACACAAGATAGAAAATGTGAAGGAAAAAAAAAGAAACAGAGCAACAAAAAAAAAATACAAGGTAAAGCCTGAAAAATGAAAGAAAGTAAGCGTGCCGCCGGAATAACAAGGATCAAAACCAATAACATACATCAGAAAAGAAGAATAAACAATGAATTTAAAAAAAAGAAGCAGTCTGACTCAGAGCACAAAAGATAGAAAATGTAAAGGAAAAAAAAAACAGCAACAAAAAAAAAACAAGGCAAAGCCTGAAAAAATGAAGAAAAGTAAGCGCGCCGCCGGAACAACAATGATCAAAACCAATAACATACATCAGAAAAGAAGAATAAACAATGAATTAAAAAAAAAGAAGCAGTCTGAGCACTCAAGATAGAAAATTTGAAGGAAAAAAAAAGAAACAGAGCAACAAAAAAAAATACAAGGTAAAGCCTGAAAAAATGAAAGCAAGTAAGCGTGCCGCCGGAATAACAAGGATCAAAACCAATAACATACATCAGAAAAGCAGAATAAACAATGAATTTTTAAAAAAAGAAGCAGTCTGAGCACACAAGATAGAAAATTTGAAGGAAAAAAAAAACAGAGCAACAAAAAAAAAAGCAAAGCCTGAAAAAATGAAGGAAAGTAAGCGTGCCACCGGAATAAAAAGGATCAAAACCAATAACATACATCAGAAAGGAAGAATAAACAATAAAATTAAAAAAAGAAGCAGTCTGAGCACACAAGATGGAAAATGTGAAGGAAAAAAAAAGAAACAGAGCAACAAAAAAAATACAAGGCAAAGCCTGAGAGAGAGTGAAAGAGAGAGAGAGAGAGAGAGTGAAAGAGAGTGAAAGAGAGAGAGACAGAGAGAGAGAGAGAGCGCGCGAGAGAGTGAAAGAGAGAGAGACAGAGTGAGTGAAAGAGAGAGAGAGAGAGAGAGAGAGAGAGAAAGAGAGAGTGAAAGAAAGAGTGAAAGAGAGAGAGAGAGAGTGTGTGTGAAAGAGAAAGAGAGAGAAAGAGTGAAAGAGAGAGAGAGAGAGAGAGAGAGGAGAGAGAGAGAGAAGAGAGAGAGAAGAGAGAGAGACAGAGAGAGAGACAGAGAGAGAGAGAGGGAGAGAGAGAGACAGAGAGAGAGAGAGAGAGTGAAAGAGAGAGAGAGAGAGAGAGAGAAAAAAAAGAGAGAGAGACAGAGAGAGAGAGAGAGAGAGAGAAAGAGCTCGCCGAAAAAAGCTCTCGACTTGCAAAAGGCCAGTTCGCCGCATTCGCCGAAAATACATATATATATATATATCAATAATAGATAGGTCTATCTCGTATATCATAAAATAAGCCTTAGAAACACATAAAACATACACAGGAAGACAGAAAACACACCTATGTTTTACAAAAACACACCTTTGTTTTTACAAAAAAACGACAAACTAAGCACACTAAGAGAGATTTGGTCAAAATGACGACAAAAACCATATTTTATTATCATAAAATATATATAAATTTCATTTATATGGTTTTTGTCGTCATTTTGACCAAATCTCTCTTAGTGTGCTTAGTTTGTCGTTTTTTTTTGTAAAAACAAAGGTGTGTTTTTGTAAAACATAGGTGTGTTTTCTGTCTTCCTGTGTATGTTTTATGTGTTTCTAAGGCTTATTTTATGATATACGAGATAGACCTGTCTATTATTGATAAATGATCATAAAAAATGCGATAATTATTCTTAATATTGAAAGTTGTAAAAATATTTATCAATTAAAACCAAAAAGAAACAAAGAAAAACAAAGCGATGCCGAACTATCAAAACGGGAAAATTTATGCCGTGAGAAGTCCAAACACCGACAAAATATATATTGGAAGCACAACACAGCCTTTATCTGTGCGAATGGGAGGACATAGGGCTAATTACAAGAAACACAAGGACGACGAGACGAAATGAAATCAATTATAAAAATATTTGAAGCGGGAGCCCCTTACATTGAACTAATTGAAAAACGCCCCTGTAATAGCAGAGAGGAATTATTAAAACGAGAAGGCGAATTAATACGGCAGAACAGAAAAATAATAGTTAATTTACAAGTAGCGGGGAGCCATTTTGAAATAAAACGAGAGGTGGAGAGAATGAACAAAGAGAAAAGCGATTTTTTACAATATAGGAAAAAGCAATCATTTATTTATGTTTTAGAAAAAAATAAACCTGTCTAACATATAACATACTTCATTTTTTTGAAAAAACGACAAAGCAGAATGTGGAACGAGACAGACAGAAAATTTATCAAACAACTGAACATAGCAGACACAGAGCAAAAAATATATGATGTCGTATCAAACTTTTTCACTAGTGATGCGAAGCTGTCAAAGGCTTTTCATAATGCTATTTGTTATTATTTAGTAAAACAACAACAGACGATGAAATGCTAAAAGCGATGCAGATTATTTATCCAAAGTATGCTATTGTTTATCCGAATACAACTTCACGAAGGCAACGACTTTCTGAAGTGAGAACGAGGGCGATTAAACCAAATCAAAGCAAAAAGGTATATGAAATGTCTAAATTAGATAAATATTTCAATATCAATGAAGACGAGCGAATAGAAATTGTTGAGGGATATAAAAAAGATGTCAAAGCAAAAAACGAACAAAAAACAGATTGATGTGCGGGAGGTAATGGCAAAAATGAATGAAAATTTTAAGTAATGACCCTTATTTAAAGTTGTTGGCTTTAATGTTAGCAATAGGGGCACGACCTGTTGAGATATTTGACAAAAACACTTATGAATTAATACCTGATAAACCGAGTTGGCTAAGGGTTGATAACTTAGCAAAAAAGAGAGAAGGACAAAAAAGAACTGGACTGAGAGACCCGTTGTTTTATTTACTCCTTCTTTTGTTATTGAACAAGTAAATTCAATAAGAAACCACTTCAAGAAAAAGAAAGCAGTTATTATCAATAAAGAGGGACAATTAGACAAACAAAAGAATAACGAATTGAACAAACGAATAATAAAGGTTTCCCGTGGCTGGGAGATTACACACAGAGAAGCAGTATGTTAAGAAAATTATATGCGAGTTTGTCATATGCGAATTTTGCTAACCCGAAAACAACAAATTTTAATACTTGGGTTTCCAATGTGTTGGGACACGGCGATATGCTTACGAGTTTTTCTTATAGTTGGGTTAATGTGGCGGACCCCCGTGAGATGATGGAAGAAGGAATAAAAACCGAGTTGGAATAATTGAGACGGAAAATTGACTTATGACTGAATGTCAAAGGGGCAGAAAATGAAAGCGAAAACGAGGACGACGACGACGGCAAATATAAGCCTTTGGGGAAAAAGCAAGCAGTGAGGATAAGTTTGAGTTATTAAACAAAATTTGGAATGACTACGGGTGGAAAATAACAAATACAACACTCAGAAAAATAAACGGGATTGGGGCTGTTATTGTAAATCAATTTGTAATGAGTAAAAAGGAAACCACGACGGAGGAAGCAAAGCAAACCACTGAAGCAAAGCAGACAGAGGAAACCACGACGGAGAAAAAGAAAGCGAGTTATAAGTTAGTTGATAATAACGGGGTCAGTCAACCAATAAGACGGAGTAGCCGATTGAAAAAAAAGAAAGACATTGAATAAATCTCTTTGAATAATGGGTTTTTTTTGTTTTTTTTTCTTTTTTATTCCTGTTTTTCTGTTCTATTTTTTCGTTTCTGTTTTTTGTTTCTGATTACAAAATTTTGAGAAAATCAACTAAATTTTTTGGTGTGTTGAAAAACACACATATAAATATTTCAGTGTGTTGAAAAACACACATTACACGGAGGACGAAGACGCGGAAACCTCCATAGGCGCGGGAAGGGGATTGCTGGGGAGAATTGCTTGGACAACTCGTTTTAAAGCATCGTCAAATAATGTACCACTCGTAATGAGTTGATAAACCCGTTTATATTGTTGTTCGCCAAATCCTGATATTTTTCGGTGTCCCCCTTGCTGGATCCATTGCTTAAACTTTTTGGTCTCCGTCGTAATTTGCTCCTGCTTGAGTTTCAAAATCCTGACAAAATCAATATCTTCTGTAATTTTTTTTGCTTCTCTTAATTTCTGCCGTAGTGCTTTAACCTCTTGTTCTTTTTTCGTTCTCGCTTTGGTCAAAGAAATAATTCGGTGGGACAATGCCTTAAGTTCCCCCTCGGTCTTGTCAAGTGAAGCCCATATTTCATCCACATTATTGCTTAATTTTTTCCGTCGCTTAATTCGCCTTTCAACTTCCTGATCGGAGTCTGGGGCACTTCTTGAAACGATACTGCGGGTTTCGCTCAATGTTAGTGTCTGGACAACTTTTTGCTCGGGACAAAAGGACAAAAGTGATCACCTTTGACAAAAATTGGTTGCGCGGGTTTCGGCTCTTAATTGGCGTATCGGTCTGGACTAACGAAATTATTTTATGGCGGTTTCTGTTGTCTGGACTAGCAAATTTATTATAATTTATTTGTGGCCGTGGTGGCAGTCGTAATTATCTCGTCAATAGCGGGTTTTATGTTGGACATGTAGGAATATAATACATTTTCATATTCTTCAATCATTGCTTTAGATTTTTCTGTTTTCGGCAGTCGTTGAAGGTTCTCTTTTATTTTGATTAATTGTGCGTATGTGTCGGGGGTTGTTGCTGATAGGTAATTTTTTATTTGAGAAATATTCTGAAATGTTTCTTCTGTGGTTGTTGGTGTTGTTAAAAGGCTGTTTAAGCATTCGTTCAAAGCCTTCAAAAATTTTAATGTGTCGCATGTGTTATGTGTGCGGGCTGTGTGAATTACTAAATCAATTTTAGATTTAAGGACGGCATCACATACTCTGCATTTTGACATCTCTTATAATTCTAAGACATACTTTTTTTAGCACGATTTACTGCAAAAATTGTCAATCGTATGTAATAGCCCCGTGTCGTATATATAATAAATGTCTTCATCTACTACAAAACAAAGAGATAGCCCGCGGTTAATACATAAATCTGCTGTGCTATAAAAAATATCACCATAAACAAAGCCTTTAATGTGTTCATTTAAGTCTGTTGGCAGTCGTCCAATAATGTCAGTCATTGTTATACAAAAAATGAGTGTGTTGTTTATTGTGCTTCGTTAAACGAGTGTTGGTATATGAATTGATAATGATTAGCATTTGTTCAGTAGTCAATCTCTCTTTTGGCATCATATACAATAAATGAAACTGATTTTAAAAGAATGAAGTAAGCGAGGAGTTAAGCGGGGAGTAAAACTGAAGTAAGCGAGAAGTAAGTAAAACTTAAGTTATCCTTGATTTATAAACCATATCACTTACCAAAGCATTACTTATTTCCTGCTTACTAAGTGAAGAAATAACTTTTTGCTTATGGCGAGTTGTTTGTTGTTCTTTGTCGTGTCCGCTGGATATTGTTGAGAAAAAACTTCTGTCGGCCCGCAGGTATTTTCTCTGTTGCTTAGCGAGTTTTCCTTTTGGCATGTCTGTATATGAAAGGCTTTATTTAATGGAGTTGTTCGATCGGTAGTTGTTCAACGATGTCGTTCATTCTTATTTTTCTTTTATAGTTTCAAGTCAAAAATAGTTTCGTTCAAAAGGGGCAAAATATGAGCCTATTTTTTATCAATGAAGTAAGAAGTAAGCAGTAAGTAAGCAAGAAGCGAGTGAGCAGTGAGTAAGGAGTGAGTGAGCAGTGAGTAAAACGGGATCAGTTAAGCATATTACCCTTCGGTGTGGCAAACGGGATTTTATTATCCAATCCCACATAGTGAACCCCTTTATCCCTTCTTGTTTTCTTCCTTCAGAAAAAATCGGGGCCCATCGGGAAATTATATTCCTAAAAAATATATCCCGCAGGGCCCCTCATTCACATACCCTTAAAAAAATCGGGGCCCATCGGGAAACCTCATTCACATACCTTTAAAAAAAATCGGGGGTCATCGGGAAATTATATTCCTAAAAAATAAATCCCGATCGCCCCCTCATTCCCCTATCTTCAAAAAAAAATAATATTTTGTTCGCCTCCTATTTCGTCTTTTTAATTATTACTTCCATCTTTTCACTCGTGCTTAATTTATTTTCTTCTTCAACAACTTCCTCCTGTGGTGCCTTTGCTCCTAAAACGGGGATAGATTCGTCATTTTCAACCCTTGAAAATATCGCATCGACTGGTGTATTTAGATAATAATGAGTTCTGTGTTTATTCGTTGCAACTATTGACACACCGTATGTATCTTTAAAACTTCCCTTTATGATTTTTAACATTTTTCCTAAAATAAACTCGCCATTTTCTCCTTCTTCTTATTCAACACTTTGACAATGTGCTCTGCATTGCTCATATAATTTAAATGTATTTTTGACAAGTTATTTAATAGTTCTGTGCGGTTCAGTATTGTGTCGCGGTCGTGAAATGATTTATATCCCGTAATAAGTATCGCTAAATATCCCGCATAATAACTTCTGTTTCTCGTAGTTGTATTTATTAGACATTGTTTTAAACACCCATTTTTCGGGGTCTATGTATCTATTTCCTTTTTCTTCATCAACATCTTTTATCGCTTGGTCATACTCTCTTTATTTCTTTTTCTTTTAATTTCTCCAAGCCTTTTTCAATACTAAATTCAGGTTCTTTATAAAACCTTGATAAATTTTCGTATTGATTAATAAGCCGTTCGTTGCTATAATTCAAATACCACCCCGCATTATTTGGATATTTACTTAATTTTAATTTTCGTTTAATCCAATACTTCTTTAATTTAATTACATCCATTCGTTCAATTTCTTGCTGATTAGATTTCAATTTTTTGCTTATTTTTTCCATTTCATTCGTCTTTATTTCGGGGGCATTTTTTAATTCAATAGCCTCTTTTTCATCTACTTCATTAGATACAACTTGTAATTCCTTATAACTGCTTTTAATTTGTTTTGGTCTTCTGGTAATACTTGAATGACATTGTTCCCGTACGTCATTTGTTCTTTAATGAAATTATAAGTGTATTCGTTCTTGTCCGCATTATCTTCCGCTACTAGTTCGGAAATTAACTTTGGATACGGGTGATTATAGAATGTCGGCATTCCCGTGTCGCCTAAGTCGTAATCCATACATCTATCTCGCAATCCTTGGAGAATATTTTCGCGGTCGTTCCCCATATGTTGTAATATGTCTTTTGGATTTGTTGGACGATTACCGCCTCGCATCGTAATATTAACAAATATTTCGTGGTCTTTTGGATATCGCACACGTCGGAGCATTTGACACGCATCCCCGCTTGAGTTGCTACCATTTGAAAACAAGCCATAAACATTATCATAATAATCAGTCTTGGTGAAATTTATACCGCTTTGCATACACGGAGAAACACATAACAAATCATATTTCTGCCATTCCGCATTTATATTTTCTATCGCCCTTTTCACGGGTTCCTCGGTTAATGTTTCGGTAGTTATTAACAAGCCTTTGATATTTCGCCCTTTGAGTAAATACTCATAAAATTTCTTAATGGTGGTTATGTTATGATTAGAAGCCAAATAAACTCGTTTCCCTTCGTCCAACTTCCGCCCCGCATCTTGTAAAATTTGCGTATCGTTTATTGCCATCTTACTAATCTGCGGTTCATGAAATTCTCGGCTGTCATTTACAATAATTTTTGTTTTTGTTCGTCCGAGCACATATTCCGCCATTTCTTCATATCTCTCGTTCTTAGGTTCGCACTTAAATAAATAATTTTTTCACCGCCCTTAATCATCATTCTAAGTGTCGCATAATTTCTATGAGCACACGGATTGTTTTTGTAAGTTTCCTCATTTTAATGGATTGTTTTTGTAAGTTTCCGCATTTTAATGTCTTATTGCCTGATCGGCTTCATCAATAATAATCAGTGTCGGCTTATCTGCCCCCCATCGTATGTGTTGAAGGCTATCTAATTGACATATAACCCTATTTTCAGTTATGAATTCCTTATGTTCTTTGTTGAGATATAACAGAAGAAATCAAGTTCTTCAAAGTCTTTTTCAGTCTGCCGAGCTAGTGCCTGCCTCATTGTTATGACCAATATTTTACCTTCTGGATACTTTTCTATATATTCCCTTATCATATCAATAACGGCCACACTTTTGCCCGTTGCTAGATTTGACCTTATACCGATTAATATCTTTTTCTGGTCCGTGTTCATCGTGTCCATAATAAGGCCATCCGCCCCGCACCATTTCGCCCGTGTTGTCTTGGTTTCTGCTGTTTCTTTAAAGTCTGGTATTATCTCGTTTAGCAGTCCGTCCTTTTTCTCCGTTAGTTTGTCTATTATGTCTTTTTGTTTTTCCGCCTTTGACAATACAAACAACGGGACCAAAGGTCCTTTCGGGGGCTTCCAACAAGAATAAAACATTGTCTTGTCTGGATTGACAAATATATAATCGGTATTGTCTGCCGTGTGTGTTCTTTTATGAGTAAAACAAAATAACGGCTTACATCGCTTTAAATTTATAAATATTTGTCCTTCGCTGTTCGTTTCAACTTTTTGAATTCCATTGTTCGCCTCTGCTATTTTCGGGAGAAATTGCTTTAAAGCACCTAAAGCACGGCTTATGTTATCGTTATTATTATCATTATAGCCCTCATACCGCTTTATTTCGCTTACCTCATATTCGCCAATATGAGACACGAGACATTCGTGAAAATTATCGCGGGTCAATGGTTTATCAATTCTAATAAATGGTATTGCTTCCCCCTCCTTGCTACATAAAGGTAGTCTAAACAACTGACGGCGGTCGTGGTTTCTATAGACACCCATATCGCATAAAAATTCTTTATCGTTTTCAATGATTTTTTTAATCTCCATTCCGCCCTCATATATGGTTCCGCTATTATCAACCATATGAAAGGATAATCTCCATTTCGTATTTTTCTTTCTGGACCCTTCCATAATAGCAATATCAGACATTTTACATTTCGCTACCCGCATAAAGCCCTTTTTACATTTTTCTAAGAATTCCGCGCGGGCCGTCATCATTTCTTTTTTCGTTTTGAAGTCTCGTTCCAAATCCACATAAAACTTCACACCCCCGCCCAGTCCTTCATAGCCTACAGGATTATTTCGGGCCGTCAGGTAATCATACAACTCGGCAGGTGTGTATTCTTTGAAATCCTCAGTGTTTGTTATTAACCCCGCATATAACTTTATGTGAGTTCGTGTCAATTTTAATTTTTTGTTAAGTTTTTTATCGTCCCCACCATATACAGGAAAAACTCGGGGTTCGTCCCCCGTCCCACAGGTCGCACTATCACCCATCTTTTTTTGGTCGCTCTATATCCTTATAAAAAATAATTATTCTCAAAATAAATAATTAATTATGGTCTTATATATCAATAAGTTTTATTAAGTTTAACATAAAATATATATTATTTAATTAATTTCATATAAATATATCTCATTAATAATATATATATAGGTAATGGAGACCCCGACAACACCAACAACCACAACGAAGCAACCGCGAGGCCGTCCCGTGGGCTCAC
This sequence comes from Paulinella micropora, assembly GCA_019918135.1. Taxonomy (NCBI): domain Eukaryota; phylum Cercozoa; class Imbricatea; order Euglyphida; family Paulinellidae; genus Paulinella; species Paulinella micropora. The sequence goes on from WBZZ01001260.1 coordinate 23,217, forward strand.
TGGGTAAAGGTCTAAGCACTCCGCCCGAATTCATAAAGGAAGTCCAAGGGGACAAAACATATTATTATTCTTACAATGTCAAACTGACGAAGGAAGGCCTTACCCGCTATTATAGATGTAAGAAAGCATACACTCCCGCGACAGAGGGAAAGAGGCGGGCCGTTTATGGTAATCCAAACTACACACAAAATAAAGAAGCAAAAGACCCACACCATAAAAAGCATTAAATGACAATATGAATAAACTGACACTAGAAGATTTAGACATATTAGCCCGTATTTTTACAGAGTGCGATTTAACCCTCGTCAAAAACAATATAATACGATTACACAAAGAAGACCTAACGACACCCGCCCCAACTATAACGGCATAGACGGGAAACACAAAGAGATTTTTTTATATGAAATGGTTTCCCTTGTATCGGCGGGGACTATTTCTTTTTTTTATATAGAGACGAAAACAACGGAAACGCAAAGCGAAATGGACGACGGCACCAAAAAAGAAACAGGAAGCAAAAAAGCAAGTAAGGATAAAAGGGCGGGCATATGTGCGGGAATTGATAGAAAAACATATTGACAAATATGATTTACGATATCAGGGGTCGGTGCTTTGGTTGTTTAATCGGCACACACGACAAAGAAACCAATAAAAACTGGTATTTAATAAGGACCATGAAAACACACAAACCAGAACTAACGGACGTCCACAAGGAGACAAAAAGGAAATTAGATAAAATTATAATGATGCTTTGTAAATTTGTTTATCGGGTAAAAGATAGATATGAATGCGATGTTGTTGAAAAAGCCATTAATAAATATGATAGAAATAAAGGGAAAATGAAGCCTTGTATTCAATACGGGGCGAAGAAGGCGAAGAAATGGAACTTATAAGAACTGATTATTATAATCAACTTACGGCGGGATATGAAGCAAATAAACAACAAATAAAAGATTTAAGGACTGCTAAAGCCCTTTTAGTTTTAGAACGAAAGGAAAACAAGCGAACCACGGGAGAACTAAAACAGGCACAGAAAACCATAAGCCAATTACGGGAGAATAACAGCAAATTAAAAAGCCAATATAAGGCACTATTAAACCAAAAAATAAAAGAAAGACAAACAAAAGAAAGACAGCCACGACCAGCAAACCACAGCGACAAAGAAGAAGACAAAGAAGAAGAAGACGAAGAAGAACAAGACGAAGAAGAAGACGAAGAAAGGCAGCAAGAAGGCAACGAAGACGAAGGCAACGAAGGCGAACAAGACCCGCCAAACATAGACGAAGGCCAGCAAGGCACCAGACCCACCAAGCAAACCAGAGGGGAAAACACGAGAAAAAAAGGAGAAGTTAAACGAGCCATACTTGCTATATATGGACGAAATGGAGCCAGGGCTTATTTAACTATTAAACAAAAATTCTTTGATTTCTTTTATGTGTGCTTTAATTTCCTTATGGTTATTCATAGCCCACGGAATACCCTTTTTATGTGCTTTTGATGCTTCTTCTAAATAATCACATAGCAAAGCCAAGGCAGGCGAAGCCAGGGGCGGGGCGGGGTCGTCTTTTTCATACAATTCTTTAACCGCTTCATATAAATAATATATTTCTCGAATTAAGAGCCTATCAGAGGCCATTAAAACAGAATGAGTTTTAGCAATAGCGGGCGGGGGTCTCTTCGTTTCAATGAAGGTAAATTTTTTATAGTTTGAAATAAATGATTTTTTGATTAATTGACTGGTTCCAAAATATTTATTTTTTTCTTCCGTCTTTGGTTTCTCTTTTTCTTCCGTCTTTGGTTTCTCTTTTTCTTCCGTCTTTGGTTTCTCTTTTTCTTCCGCCTTCTTTGTTTTCCTTTTTTGATATGCTTTTTATTATAATCTTTCCGTTTCCTTTTGTTAATGTCCTTTATGTAAATATAACATTTCAGACAGGATTTTATCGGCAACCCGCTAACACCTATAACAGGGCTTAAAATATCCTTTTTACACCGCAAACAGAGGGGCAAAACGGCAGACATTATATTAATAAGTTTATTAAAAGTTTATTAAAGTTTATTCCATATTATATACACAAATATGACAGAAATGACGGAAAACGAAATTGAAATATTATTCAGTCGTTATAGAAGTTGTTTAAGAGAGGCTAAAAGACAAGGGTCTGAAGGGCTACTGACGAAAGCCTTCAATAACAAATTTTTTGAATTAGTTGAAGAATGCGAGGCTTTGGAAATTGAACACACACCGCCCCGCCGTATCGTGCGAGGGGACACTATAACATTTATGCAGGAAAATACAAACCACGGCACCATTACATTTACACCGCTTAATTTAAGGCAAGTAAAAAGCCCAGAGCCCCCATTAACTGACACAGAAAACGATAATTAAAATTATTTATATATAATATTAGATACCATATATAAGACCAGACTATATAGAGGGGTATGTCGTCTATACCACAGCCAACTATAGCAGATAAATTCAATAAAATTATTGAAACCATAGACACGGAAGACGACGACCGACTTGTAATATATTTGGACACATTACAACTATATATTGAAGCGAGGATTAGCAATATAATAATTGATAGCCCAGAATACGACAACTTAACGAATTAAAAAAATGTCTATATTGACAGAAGCCAAAGCGGGATTAAATGAGGATGTTTTCAATATAGTGTTAGTCTATACGGGCTTTAATAAAAAATGCTTTCAATGTGGTAAAAATGCTACATGTAAGCGGGGTTATGCTTACCAGATAACAACGGCCGACGGCCACTACGGAAGCGAAACTGACATAAAAATTATATTCAAAATGTTTCACGACATAAGAGAAAGCGGGAACCCGTGGAAGATATGGAACGATAAAAAACATATTTTTAAAGAATTTAATATAGCGATAAATAAAATATTGTTAATATCACGACAGCACGACGAAAACACCCTTTATGGAGTTATAGAAAAAATACCTGATAATTTAGAGCCCCTTATAGAAAAATTACAATTTAAAAAATATCTTAAATACAAATCTGAGGACTTTTGGATTTATAAGCAGTTAATGCGGGACGACAGCCCCGTAAAACTATTAAGAACTGCTAAAGTTAAAGGAGGTGGTTTTCATACTGAGAAAAGGCGGGAAATTAAACTTAAATGTTTCTTTCGTGGTTGTGGTATGACTTGATTTTCAATAAGTTGAAATATTAGAAATCTATTAAATTTTTTCCTATGTGTCCTACTAGTAGTGCTTCATATAGTTTTTTGTTTTCTTCTGTTTCGTTTGTCGTTATTGAGATGATTAATTCTTCTTTTTTGGTCATTGTTGTTAAGAATGTTATTTCTTTAAATTTATTCAATGTTGTTGAATATGTTATTTCTCCTTTTTGATTTGTCATTGCCGAGAATGTTATTTCTCCTTTTTGGTTTATTGTTGTTGAGAATGTAATTTCTCCTTCTTTGTTTGGTATTGCTGAGAATGTTAATTCTTTTTTCCGCACATATGCCCGCCCTTTATCATTACTTGCTTTTTTGCTTCCTGTTTCTTTTTTGGTGCCGTCGTCCATTTCGCTTTGCCGTTTCCGTTGTTTTCGTCTCTAAAAAAAGAAATAGTCCCCGCCGATACAAGGGAAACCATTTCATATAAAAAATCTCTTTATGTTTCCCGTCTATGCCGTTATAGTTGGGGCGGGTGTCGTTAGGTCTTCTTTGTGTAATCGTATTATATTGTTTTTGACGAGGGTTAAATCGCACTCTGTAAAAATACGGGCTAATATGTCTAAATCTTCTAGTGTCAGTTTATTCATATTGTCATTTAATGCTTTTATGGTGTGGGTCTTTTGCTTCTTTATTTTGTGTGTAGTTTGGATTACCATAAACGGCCCGCCTCTTTCTCTCTGTCGCGGGAGTGTATGCTTTCTTACATCTATAATAGCGGGTAAGGCCTTCCTTCGTCAGTTTGACATTGTAAGAATAATAATATGTTTTGTCCCCTTGGACTTCCTTTATGAATTCGGGCGGAGTGCTTAGACCTTTACCCAGTGAGCCCACGGGACGGCCTCGCGGTTGCTTCGTTGTGGTTGTTGGTGTTGTCGGGGTCTCCATTACCTATATATATATTATTAATGAGATATATTTATATGAAATTAATTAAATAATATATATTTTATGTTAAACTTAATAAAACTTATTGATATATAAGACCATAATTAATTATTTATTTTGAGAATAATAATTTTTTATAAGGATATAGAGCGACCAAAAAAAGATGGGTGATAGTGCGACCTGTGGGACGGGGGACGAACCCCGAGTTTTTCCTGTATATGGTGGGGACGATAAAAAACTTAACAAAAAATTAAAATTGACACGAACTCACATAAAGTTATATGCGGGGTTAATAACAAACACTGAGGATTTCAAAGAATACACACCTGCCGAGTTGTATGATTACCTGACGGCCCGAAATAATCCTGTAGGCTATGAAGGACTGGGCGGGGGTGTGAAGTTTTATGTGGATTTGGAACGAGACTTCAAAACGAAAAAAGAAATGATGACGGCCCGCGCGGAATTCTTAGAAAAATGTAAAAAGGGCTTTATGCGGGTAGCGAAATGTAAAATGTCTGATATTGCTATTATGGAAGGGTCCAGAAAGAAAAATACGAAATGGAGATTATCCTTTCATATGGTTGATAATAGCGGAACCATATATGAGGGCGGAATGGAGATTAAAAAAATCATTGAAAACGATAAAGAATTTTTATGCGATATGGGTGTCTATAGAAACCACGACCGCCGTCAGTTGTTTAGACTACCTTTATGGAGCAAGGAGGGGGAAGCAATACCATTTATTAGAATTGATAAACCATTGACCCGCGATAATTTTCACGAATGTCTCGTGTCTCATATTGGCGAATATGAGGTAAGCGAAATAAAGCGGTATGAGGGCTATAATGATAATAATAACGATAACATAAGCCGTGCTTTAGGTGCTTTAAAGCAATTTCTCCCGAAAATAGCAGAGGCGAACAATGGAATTCAAAAAGTTGAAACGAACAGCGAAGGACAAATATTTATAAATTTAAAGCGATGTAAGCCGTTATTTTGTTTTACTCATAAAAGAACACACACGGCAGACAATACCGATTATATATTTGTCAATCCAGACAAGACAATGTTTTATTCTTGTTGGAAGCCCCCGAAAGGACCTTTGGTCCCGTTGTTTGTATTGTCAAAGGCGGAAAAACAAAAAGACATAATAGACAAACTAACGGAGAAAAAGGACGGACTGCTAAACGAGATAATACCAGACTTTAAAGAAACAGCAGAAACCAAGACAACACGGGCGAAATGGTGCGGGGCGGATGGCCTTATTATGGACACGATGAACACGGACCAGAAAAAGATATTAATCGGTATAAGGTCAAATCTAGCAACGGGCAAAAGTGTGGCCGTTATTGATATGATAAGGGAATATATAGAAAAGTATCCAGAAGGTAAAATATTGGTCATAACAATGAGGCAGGCACTAGCTCGGCAGACTGAAAAAGACTTTGAAGAACTTGATTTCTTCTGTTATATCTCAACAAAGAACATAAGGAATTCATAACTGAAAATAGGGTTATATGTCAATTAGATAGCCTTCAACACATACGATGGGGGGCAGATAAGCCGACACTGATTATTATTGATGAAGCCGATCAGGCAATAAGACATTAAAATGCGGAAACTTACAAAAACAATCCATTAAAATGAGGAAACTTACAAAAACAATCCGTGTGCTCATAGAAATTATGCGACACTTAGAATGATGATTAAGGGCGGTGAAAAAATTATTTATTTAAGTGCGAACCTAAGAACGAGAGATATGAAGAAATGGCGGAATATGTGCTCGGACGAACAAAAACAAAAATTATTGTAAATGACAGCCGAGAATTTCATGAACCGCAGATTAGTAAGATGGCAATAAACGATACGCAAATTTTACAAGATGCGGGGCGGAAGTTGGACGAAGGGAAACGAGTTTATTTGGCTTCTAATCATAACATAACCACCATTAAGAAATTTTATGAGTATTTACTCAAAGGGCGAAATATCAAAGGCTTGTTAATAACTACCGAAACATTAACCGAGGAACCCGTGAAAAGGGCGATAGAAAATATAAATGCGGAATGGCAGAAATATGATTTGTTATGTGTTTCTCCGTGTATGCAAAGCGGTATAAATTTCACCAAGACTGATTATTATGATAATGTTTATGGCTTGTTTTCAAATGGTAGCAACTCAAGCGGGGATGCGTGTCAAATGCTCCGACGTGTGCGATATCCAAAAGACCACGAAATATTTGTTAATATTACGATGCGAGGCGGTAATCGTCCAACAAATCCAAAAGACATATTACAACATATGGGGAACGACCGCGAAAATATTCTCCAAGGAATGCGAGATAGATGTATGGATTACGACTTAGGCGACACGGGAATGCCGACATTCTATAATCACCCGTATCCAAAGTTAATTTCCGAACTAGTAGCGGAAGATAATGCGGACAAGAACGAATACACTTATAATTTCATTAAAGAACAAATGACGTACGGGAACAATGTCATTCAAGTATTACCAGAAGACCAAAACAAATTAAAAGCAGTTATAAGGAATTACAAGTTGTATCTAATGAAGTAGATGAAAAAGAGGCTATTGAATTAAAAAATGCCCCCGAAATAAAGACGAATGAAATGGAAAAAATAAGCAAAAAATTGAAATCTAATCAGCAAGAAATTGAACGAATGGATGTAATTAAATTAAAGAAGTATTGGATTAAACGAAAATTAAAATTAAGTAAATATCCAAATAATGCGGGGTGGTATTTGAATTATAGCAACGAACGGCTTATTAATCAATACGAAAATTTATCAAGGTTTTATAAAGAACCTGAATTTAGTATTGAAAAAGGCTTGGAGAAATTAAAAGAAAAAGAAATAAAGAGAGTATGACCAAGCGATAAAAGATGTTGATGAAGAAAAAGGAAATAGATACATAGACCCCGAAAAATGGGTGTTTAAAACAATGTCTAATAAATACAACTACGAGAAACAGAAGTTATTATGCGGGATATTTAGCGATACTTATTACGGGATATAAATCATTTCACGACCGCGACACAATACTGAACCGCACAGAACTATTAAATAACTTGTCAAAAATACATTTAAATTATATGAGCAATGCAGAGCACATTGTCAAAGTGTTGAATAAGAAGAAGGAGAAAATGGCGAGTTTATTTTAGGAAAAATGTTAAAAATCATAAAGGGAAGTTTTAAAGATACTACGGTGTGTCAATAGTTGCAACGAATAAACACAGAACTCATTATTATCTAAATACACCAGTCGATGCGATATTTTCAAGGGTTGAAAATGACGAATCTATCCCCGTTTTAGGAGCAAAGGCACCACAGGAGGAAGTTGTTGAAGAAGAAAATAAATTAAGCACGAGTGAAAAGATGGAAGTAATAATTAAAAAGACGAAATAGGAGGCGAACAAAATATTATTTTTTTTTGAAGATAGGGGAATGAGGGGGCGATCGGGATTTATTTTTTAGGAATATAATTTCCCGATGACCCCCGATTTTTTTTAAAGGTATGTGAATGAGGTTTCCCGATGGGCCCCGATTTTTTTAAGGGTATGTGAATGAGGGGCCCTGCGGGATATATTTTTTAGGAATATAATTTCCCGATGGGCCCCGATTTTTTCTGAAGGAAGAAAACAAGAAGGGATAAAGGGGTTCACTATGTGGGATTGGATAATAAAATCCCGTTTGCCACACCGAAGGGTAATATGCTTAACTGATCCCGTTTTACTCACTGCTCACTCACTCCTTACTCACTGCTCACTCGCTTCTTGCTTACTTACTGCTTACTTCTTACTTCATTGATAAAAAATAGGCTCATATTTTGCCCCTTTTGAACGAAACTATTTTTGACTTGAAACTATAAAAGAAAAATAAGAATGAACGACATCGTTGAACAACTACCGATCGAACAACTCCATTAAATAAAGCCTTTCATATACAGACATGCCAAAAGGAAAACTCGCTAAGCAACAGAGAAAATACCTGCGGGCCGACAGAAGTTTTTTCTCAACAATATCCAGCGGACACGACAAAGAACAACAAACAACTCGCCATAAGCAAAAAGTTATTTCTTCACTTAGTAAGCAGGAAATAAGTAATGCTTTGGTAAGTGATATGGTTTATAAATCAAGGATAACTTAAGTTTTACTTACTTCTCGCTTACTTCAGTTTTACTCCCCGCTTAACTCCTCGCTTACTTCATTCTTTTAAAATCAGTTTCATTTATTGTATATGATGCCAAAAGAGAGATTGACTACTGAACAAATGCTAATCATTATCAATTCATATACCAACACTCGTTTAACGAAGCACAATAAACAACACACTCATTTTTTGTATAACAATGACTGACATTATTGGACGACTGCCAACAGACTTAAATGAACACATTAAAGGCTTTGTTTATGGTGATATTTTTTATAGCACAGCAGATTTATGTATTAACTGCGGGCTATCTCTTTGTTTTGTAGTAGATGAAGACATTTATTATATATACGACACGGGGCTATTACATACGATTGACAATTTTTGAAGTAAATCGTGCTAAAAAAAGTATGTCTTAGAATTATAAGAGATGTCAAAATGCAGAGTATGTGATGCCGTCCTTAAATCTAAAATTGATTTAGTAATTCACACAGCCCGCACACATAACACATGCGACACATTAAAATTTTTGAAGGCTTTGAACGAATGCTTAAACAGCCTTTTAACAACACCAACAACCACAGAAGAAACATTTCAGAATATTTCTCAAATAAAAAATTACCTATCAGCAACAACCCCCGACACATACGCACAATTAATCAAAATAAAAGAGAACCTTCAACGACTGCCGAAAACAGAAAAATCTAAAGCAATGATTGAAGAATATGAAAATGTATTATATTCCTACATGTCCAACATAAAACCCGCTATTGACGAGATAATTACGACTGCCACCACGGCCACAAATAAATTATAATAAATTTGCTAGTCCAGACAACAGAAACCGCCATAAAATAATTTCGTTAGTCCAGACCGATACGCCAATTAAGAGCCGAAACCCGCGCAACCAATTTTTGTCAAAGGTGATCACTTTTGTCCTTTTGTCCCGAGCAAAAAGTTGCCCAGACACTAACATTGAGCGAAACCCGCAGTATCGTTTCAAGAAGTGCCCCAGAGTCCGAT
>WBZZ01001260.1:37500-52716 GCA_019918135.1 Paulinella micropora
AGCCTCGAACAACGTTTTTGACCACTCCATGCTGACTGTTTTCACTGACTGTGAGGACAGGGGGTGAGCAGGGGCAAGGCAAGGTGCTGGGAGAGCAAAGGCTGAGTTAGACAAACTGAACAGACAGGACGAGCAACACGAAGGAGAAGTAAAACAGGACAAAGAAGAAATAGAGAAGCCACAATTTTTATACTTTGGAAAGGAAAAGAAACAGAGCGCCGCGGAGGCACCAAAAGAACGACCCAGCAAGTATATTTCTCCAGAGGTTGTTTTTGTTTTGGATGATTTAGGGAGTGGATTAAGAGACAAGTCCGTAAGTGATTTGTTAAAAAAGAACAGACACTATAAATCAAAGGTGATTATGTCTAGCCAGTATCTGAACGACCTACGGCCAGAAGCCATTAAGCAGTTAGATTATTTATTAATCTTTCCGGGCCAGTCTCAGGACAAAATGGAACTCGTGTATAAACACTTAGACTTATCTTTTGACTTTGATTACTTTCTTCAAAAGTATCACGAAGCAACAAAGGAGAGATTTAATTTTCTTTATGTCTCAAGTGTTGATGATGAGTTAAGAAAAAATTTCTCACAAAGATTTAAATAATATTTTTATAATTAATAAATTTTTTTTTCATAGTATAATGGTAGTGAAGACATCTCGTGTTGAAGTCATTCCAACAATCGGCAAACGAACTATTAACTCAAGCACCAACATGGCTAGAGGTAAAAAGAAAACTGGACGGAAGAAGGGCAAGGGGCAGGCTGGCGGTAAAATTAACTGGCAAAAAGTGGGCAAAACCGCAATGGCTGTTGATAAATTTCTTCGCAATAATAAGTTAATCTCTAGGACTGCGGGAGCATTAAGTAGCGTCGGGGTACCTTACGCTGGTAGTGTTGGTGCTGTAGCATCAAGACTGGGGTATGGTAAGCAGAAAGGGCGAGGAGCACTCAAGTTTTAGTCCGCTTGCGGACAAACGACACAACACATGTGTTGTGTCTAGTTTTAAAGATATTTTGTTCTGACTTCGTCATCACATTAATTTATCGCTTCGCGATAGTTCGCCCTTCGGGCAGAACAAACATCGACGACCATTATTTTTTCTTAAAATAAAAAATCGATGTTTTAGAATAAGCGATAATGCGAAGCATGAAGCGCAATTCTAAAATATCAAGGGCAAAAGTCCGTCCGCCGCGGGTTTATAGGAATAAGAGCGGGAAGCCGTATATTATCCAGAAGGGTAAAAAATATTATCTTAATTTCGGTAAAAAGACAAATGATATGAGCACACTTCAAATTGTTAAACTTTTTATGAAATACTTGAGCAGACCAAAAGCAAAGCGAGCACCTAAGCAAAAAGAAGACTTGCGAAAAGTGCAGAGTTTGTCTGAGATTGAACAAAATACGAGAACAGCCATTAATGACCACTTAGACAAACTCAGAAAGGAGAAATACGAAAAGATTGATGAGATAGACCAAAAAGAGAAAAAAGCACGGGCGGATAAAGAAGAAAAGAAGAGGCAAGAAAGAAAAGACATAGCAGATGCTAAGGAAAGGCAGGATGAGTTAGCAAGGATACACCGCGATGAACTATCCGATATCAAGGAACGACAAGAACAAAAAGCCAGAGAACTAAGAAGGGAGCAAAAACTCATAGATGATGTAAAATATGAAGAAGATAGAAAAAATAGGATACAAGCATTACCACCGCCACCACAACAACAATATATTATGCCACCACAGCAGGGGCAACCACAAGCACCGCCATTAGGAGCACCACCACAAGCACCGCCATTACCTAATTTAGGAGATGAAGCACCATTGAAAACGAAAGAGCAATATGAGGAAGAAAAAAAGCAAAAGCAGAAAGATATTGAAACACTGAAATTAGCAGGATATAGTACAGATAAGTTCATAAAAAAGATGAGTCGTAAAGACTTACAAAAAGCCAGTCAAGATATTCAGACGGCTATAGCCACAGCGACATCTTTAGAGGAACAGAAAAAGTTAGCAGAAGAATATAAAGAAAAACTTGAAAAGGAAGAAAAAAAGGCAGAAGAAAAGGGTAAGCATTTTGAAAATTTACAAATTAATCAATTTTTAATCTCTGCATTTTCAAAAACTTATCACCCAAACATTACTATAAAAGAGTTAGCACAGGCTTTAAAAAAGAGACTAGATAGTGATGGACATAAAAAATTAAATTACAAAGACACTTCAAAGTGGATAATTAACATGATTAAAAGGTTTAATATTGATGTTGGAAATGAAAAGGAAAACGTAAAAAGAAAAGTGGCGGATTATGCTAGATATGAAGAGTATATGGGTATTAATGAGCAAAAAGGTAGTGGAGCGAAGACATTAGAAGAATTAATTGATAAAGTATTTTCAATAGCGAAAATAAAAAAAATACTTAGCCCGCAAAGATTGGAAACACACAATGAATAAAAAAGACTTTGTAAAAACTCTAACTAGCAAAATGACTTAGACCCCAATGTGGATGGCAGGACCCAGACTTCCACCCGAGTTTTTTTTTCCTTTTTCTTTTTTTTTCTTTTCTTTTTGTTTGTGGAACGACCAAACTTTTTGTCCGTTGGGTGTACGTTGGCAGAAAGCCATGGAGGGAGAAGGTATTCCACTCTCAAACCAGCCGACCACATTGCCCTGGAATGGGCTTGTTTTTTCATTTGTAAAACAGGTAGAATGCTATTGTTTGAACCATGTGCACTGTATGTATATGTGCTCGTGTTAGAACCAGGTCTCACTGACGCAGCAGTTGTGCTACATCTTCGTGATTTGGGTTGGACGTGGGTAATGTTCTGCGTCGACGTGGGTAATGTTCTGCATCTTCGTGCTTCGTGCTTTGCAGTTGGAGCCAGGCCTTAGAGGTGCGGGGGCGAAAAGAGTAGAAAGAATCAGTCGTTCTTGGCGGTGGAGTCTTAAAAAGGCAAGCACCTTTCTCTCTCTCTCTCTTTCTCTCTCTCTCTCTCTCTTGCCTTTTCTCTCTTTCTTTCTCTCTCTCTCTCTCTCTCTCGCCTTTTCTCTCTTTCTCTCTTTCTCTCTCTCTCTCCCTCTCTCTCTTTCTCTCTCTCTCTCTCTCTTGCCTTTTGTCTCTTTCTCTTTCTCTCTTTCTCTCTCTCTCACTCTCTCTCTAGGCAAGCATTACAAACCCGGAAAAGTATACAGTTCATAATCTACTTTACGCAGCTGATTATGCGGATTGGGTAACGCAGCAAGACCTCTCCCGTTTAAAGTTTTTAGATGAAAGCCACTTCGAGAACTGGGGTATTATATCCGCCACTGCTCTTTTGTTACTCATTGTCTTGTTCTGTAGATTGTTCACGTTGGCAATGGTGTCGGGGGCCAAGTGGGTGAGAGAGTGGTTAGGGCCCATAATATGGTAGAGCGAGCGAGAAAGACTTTCAGTGTTACGTATTTGAAGTCCTTAACTCATCCAAGAGGGGGAGTATTATTGAGCGTGAGGGAGGGTTCTAATAACGGTCAGGATTATATTGAAGCCCTCGTCGATACAGCTTACCACTGGCACTTGCAGGACGGTGATACTCTAGTTGTAGATAATGCAAGAATTCACGGAGCGCAGGAATGGCGAGAAATTCAGGATCTTCTTCTTCTTGCTGTTGGGGTTAGAGTTGTTAGGCTGCCTGCTTACTTTCCAGAGTTCATGCCGTGTGAGTTAGTTTTCCAAAATGTCAAGAGGTGGATGCGGGCTCACAGGGGTGAAGGAACTTTTCAGGAAGAAATTTTCAAAGCGTTTGCATTTGCAACTCGTCTTAGTGTTACAACAGTACGATATTTAATAACAGATAAACTGTCTAACGAGCAATATGAAGACTGAGGAATATCTAAAATAGGGACTCCGTAGCCTTCAGACCAAAGATAACCGACAGACCGGAACGGTCAGTATTGCCATTATATACCGGGTGGGCCGGCATAATCCTTTCTTCCCCCCGAGCGCGCCCACCTCTATGCGCGCGAGAAGTAACACATACACCGCCGACCGACCTCGGGATAGAATGCCAATACAGACCTGAGTGACGGTCGTTGTGCCAACCGTATTAATAGATCCGATGACCTCCATTTTGATTTGAAACATCCTCCCCGGCCCCTAGTCACTCATCGTCCCCCCGACCTAGTGTCGGTCTATACTAATAATAGTCTATCCCGGCCTATACTAAGTTGAGTGTGCCGTGCCACCCGTAGTAATGTCCCCTCCACCTCCTCTTTGTGCTTCCCCTCGCCGTAGCCCGACGCCTGTCGATTCCGCCACCCGGAGCCGATACGAAGCTCACCACTGGACCCCAGCCCATAAATTTGCCACCTGCATCCACTCGAATTTCCCGCAGGCGTGCCGCCCTGATCCCCATCTGATGATTCTTTCCGGCTTTTAATAGCCCCCTGATGCCCCCCTGCTCGTTGTAGTCCCGGTCGCTCAGCCCAGAGGTAACGTAGGCAAGGAAAGGCTTCCCCGGACCTTTGCTACCCCCACCAAGGCCCCTCCAGCTCTGAAACGCCATGCTCGAAACGAACCTGAGAGCCGATAACACAGATGATATATATACCTCCTATCCTTCCTCTCAATCATCCCTTCTCCCCCCAAAGGGTCCGAGTCATCCTTCGATTCCGCGTATAGTCCCCCTTATACCGCTTGCTTGCGTTCGTTTATGCCCCGCTCGTCTTATAACATATATAATGTCCCCCCACTTTCGTTTGCCCCTTGATCATGAGTTGGTCCGCATTGCCACTCCCCCCCTTCGGTCATCCATAATCTCTTTCATCTCGTCTTTCTGATCTGTCATGTCGCTAGTCCTCGCCCCCTCTCCTCTCCCTATACTATCACCCCCCTTCCCTCCTTTGTCTATCCTCTCCGTCCTATTGACTATCCCTATTAACTATCCTGTCTACCCTGTTTCTCCTCCCCCCTACTCCCTCTCTGTCTAAGCTGGTATGTCCTATTCGTATCTATCCCATCGGCTGCCCATATATCCCTTATTCCTCAAAGTCTGATGTGAAATAGATTCCGCATTCATCACTCGTCACAGAGTGGAAAATGAGAAAGTCCCGTGCCGCTCCGCTTCTGCTTACCCCTTCCTCGCGCCTATAAGGCAGAAAGCATATCTGTTATGTTAGTCCTCATCATATCCGCCTATTCCGCTAATATATCTTTCTAAATATATCCTCTACCCCTGTAAACCTCATTATATGACTCTTGTACCCGTAAGCCTGTATGGCCGATGTAATACGTCAGTAAACCGCTATATTCCGCAAATCTTATTGTCATAAGATAGTTGTAACATACCGCCATTGTCCTCCTCTTAGTAATATATGAATAGACCGCTATAGTCCGCTGTATAATGATATAAGAATAACAGACCGCGATATTTTGCAAGATACATACCTCATGTGACCGATGTTGGTGTAGTGTGCCCCCCCGCCGTACCTATGAAGGTAAGGTATGTAATCCTCTCCCCCTTTCCCTCTCTGTCACCCTTGATTATACCGCTTTTCTGCTTTTGTTTGCCGCTTTCCTCTCATATGATGTTATTTTACCGCTTTCCACGATTATACCGATTTTACCGCTTCGTCTCTTTTTTCGTTCTTCATCTCCTATCTCTATCTTTTCTTCTTCTATCCTCGACCGTCGCTCCTCTGTTATTGTGCCCGTCTTCGTGCTCTGGTCGTACGACCCCCCGTGGTTGGCCGCTTTTTACCCCTGGATCCCGTCGCCGCTGGTGGCGCCCCGACAACCTCGAAGGGTAACCCCGCCCCCTCTATCTCGTCCCATATATGTGCTGGTATTCGCCGCTCCTCTGTTAGCGCAAACGGGATGTTCAGTACCAACCTCGGCCTCGTTTGGATGGTGTATGGGATATGGTCCTCGTCATCCAACTTGATGGTGGCATCCCATGTTTCTCTGTGCTTGCCTTCCTTCTCCAGGAATACCGGGTCAAATCTCCTCGCCTTCTCTTCGTGCAACTCATCACTACTCCTCCAAAATTGCATCACTGGCATGATTCCGCTCCCCGCTTTATGTTTCGGTGTTCCCCCCAAATTGAGTATCTGCATGCCGTAGAGGTCATCCATCGTGTCATCACTCACCTCCTTAGCCGCTGGATGCATCAAGTAGAATTTTACTTGTTTCCACTTGATTTTATCTATCTCCCCCGGGTTTTTCACCCAATGTCCTCCCGCGTTTTTCACCTCAATGGAACTTTCCGGAGCCTTTGGCCTCGGCGGCCTCCCCGGTCCCTGATCCGCCTGGACGTTTGCCCCTTGCCCCTGCGCCACCATCCGCTTTGCAGTCTCTTCCGCCAACCCCTCTTTCTTGTCCTCTTGCCGCTGCCGTTCCTCGTCCCTCTTTTGTTTCTGAGAAATCCTCTCGTGCGAGCCCGTCGCCAATTCTGCAATAGCCTCCTCCAACCGCTTTTTCTCTTCCGGGTCCTGCTCCCAAGACACCTGTTCCCTCTTCTCGCGATCTCCTCCGCCCTCTGAGACCGGGTAAATAAAGGCTGCGGATTACCGAATTGATCCGCTGTCCGCTGTAGAGCCTCCTTCTCCGTCTCATAATCCAATAGGAAAGGCGAAAACTTAACCAGCCTCCTCACATGGACTATCTGCTCCTTATTCGACTGTTGGTGTCGGATCTTGTAGTTATAAGCCGCTGTTTGTTTCATGATCTGGTACGGCCCCTGCCATTTTTCATACAGTTTCGTGGAGACCCCCACCGGTACGTTCGGGCAGTATAGGAGCACCGTGTCCCCCTCATTGAACTCCACGTGCTTGTGTTGCCTCTGCCCCTTCTCATCCTCCGCTCTCATCGCCGCTTCCCGATGCTTGGTTACGATTTGTTCCGCTTCCGCTAAAGCTCGCAACCGCACCGCCATCAGCTCGATTGGTTGGTATAACGCCTTGTGTTGCATCGCAACCGTGTGGTGTATTCAAGACCTTCCCAAACACCATCTGGTGTGGACATAGCCGCGCCCGTCCCCCCAACCATGATGAACCTAGGCTATTCACCGCGAAGGTGAACGCTTGTATTACCTCAGGCCACTTGGTATGTCCGTTTTGGCAGTATATTTTCAGAGAGGCCTTCAACGTGCGATGCATCCTTTCGATCTTACCGTTTGCCATCGGATTATATGCCGTCACGTAATCCCACTTGAACCAATAATACGCGCTGAGTTCATTAGAGACCCAATTGACGAATGAGCTTCCTCTATCCGACATCATCTTTCTGGGTATCCCGATCCTATTGAAAACGTTGTCGATCAAAGCTTTGGCTGTCGTCTCCTTCGTATCGTCGGCTGTAGGGACCGCTATGACGTAATTCGAGGCCCGATCAATGATGGTGAGAATATATTTGTATCTGCCCTCTCCCGCCTCCGGTAGTGATCCCACATAGTCGATGTGTATAGTATCGAATATGTCCCGCGTGACATCAAACTGTCCCAGTAACCCTCGGTTCGCGTCGTAATGCGTTTTCGCCCTCTGGCATTGTCCACACCCCGCAATGAATGCCTGGATGTCCTTATCCATAGTCCCAGTAGAACCGACGAGTCATGGACCACCGCATCCTATCCAACTCTGGATGACTCTGCAACGGACAATTGTGTGCCCCTATCAGTATCACATGCCGCAGCTCCTTTGGCACCCACACCACCCATCTTTTCGGGTCCTCCTTGTTCTTTGCCCCCGTTCCGAAGTACCAAATGAGCCCATCCGAATACGTATACTTCTTTTTCCGCTGTCGTATATCCATCCTCTGAGACCTCTGTCGGCTTCTCCTGATGAGCTATGAACCGCTCCCACTCCTTGCTATCCTTCGTTAGCTTCCGAAACATCGCCACCGACGCAAACTTAATCTCCGTTTTATTCTCCAGCTCCATCGCCACTCTATTCGGGTGTGTCCTCGCCACTTTGAGTTCCGGCTTCGCCTCTGTCTGTTCTGCCGCCGCCTCCTCCTTTGTGGGAATCAGTATGTTCCCCACCAAAGGCATGGTCCGCCATGGGAAAGGCTTGGCATCCGAGGCAACTGGTTCCATCGATCTTTCCGGTTTATTATTATTATTATTATTATTATTATTATTATTATTATTATTATTATTATTATTATTATTATTATTATTATTAGGGAGTACATAGGCCATCGGTCCCTTTCCATGGGCTGATTGGTATAAAGCTCCTAGAGTAATGTTCTATGCCGTCACTTCCTTTATTCCACCGATTGGTGTGGAGACTTTCCTTATGGAATGGAGGACTGGATGCACATGGCCTTTTGGCTCAGCAATTGGCAGACGATACATACATACATATTATTATTATTATTATTATTATTATTATTATTATTATTATTATTATTATTATTATTTAGGGAGTACATAGGCCATCGGTCCTTTCCATGGGCTGATTGGTATAAAGCTCCTAGAGTAATGTTCTATGCCGTCACTTCCTTTATTCCACCGATTGGTGTGGAGACTTTCCTTATGGAATGGAGGACTGGATGCACATGGCCTTTTGGCTCAGCAATTGGCAGGAGATACACTATTACTATTATTATTATTATTATTATTATTATTATTATTTTTATTATAGCCTGAGGAAGCCTATTATTATTATTTTATTATTATTATTATTATTATTATTATTATTATTATTATTATTATTATTATTATTATTATTATTATTATTATTATTATTATTATTATTATTATTATTATTATTGAACATACCGGTCTATTTCTGGACCAGTATTTTCATTGAACATACCGGCCCGTCTGGAAGTGTTGGAACTGCCCTTGCGGGGGTGTCATTAGAGCTTATCGTCAATTCTTCGTACTCCCCTCACGGGTGAGACGATGGAGGCGCATGTGCAGAAATGCATCAGCCATTGACAGAGAAGCACTATTATTATTATTATTATTATTATTATTATTATTATTATTATTATGAAAATGTGAAGGAAAAAAAAAAAGAAACAGAGCAACAAAAAAAATACAAGGCAAAGCCTGAAAAAATGAAAGCAAGTAAGCGTGCCGCCGGAATAACAAGGATGAAAACCAATAACATACATCAGAAAAGAAGAATAAACCATGAATTGAAAAAAAGAAGCAGTCTGAGCACACAAGATAGAAAATTTGAAGGAAAAAAAAGAAACAGAGCAACAAAAAAAAAATGCAAGGCAAAGCCTGAAAAAATGAAGGAAAGTAAGCGTGCCGCCTGAATAACAAGGATCAAAACCAATAACATACATCAGAAAAGAAGAATAAACAATGAATTAAAAAAAAGAAGCAGTCTGAGCACAAAAGATAGAAAATGTGAAGGAAAAAAAAAGAAACAGAGCAACGCAAAAAAAAAATAAGGCAAAGCCTGAAAAAAAAAGGAAAGAAAGTAAGCGTGCCGCCGGAATAACAAGAATGAAAACCAATAACATACATCAGAAAAGAAGAATAAACAATGAATTAAAAAAAAAGAAGCATTCTGAGCACACAAGATAGAAAATGTGAAGGAAAAAAAAAGAAACAGAGCAACAAAAAAAAAATACAAGGTAAAGCCTGAAAAATGAAAGAAAGTAAGCGTGCCGCCGGAATAACAAGGATCAAAACCAATAACATACATCAGAAAAGAAGAATAAACAATGAATTTAAAAAAAAGAAGCAGTCTGACTCAGAGCACAAAAGATAGAAAATGTAAAGGAAAAAAAAAACAGCAACAAAAAAAAAACAAGGCAAAGCCTGAAAAAATGAAGAAAAGTAAGCGCGCCGCCGGAACAACAATGATCAAAACCAATAACATACATCAGAAAAGAAGAATAAACAATGAATTAAAAAAAAAGAAGCAGTCTGAGCACTCAAGATAGAAAATTTGAAGGAAAAAAAAAAGAAACAGAGCAACAAAAAAAAATACAAGGTAAAGCCTGAAAAAATGAAAGCAAGTAAGCGTGCCGCCGGAATAACAAGGATCAAAACCAATAACATACATCAGAAAAGCAGAATAAACAATGAATTTTTAAAAAAAGAAGCAGTCTGAGCACACAAGATAGAAAATTTGAAGGAAAAAAAAAACAGAGCAACAAAAAAAAAAGCAAAGCCTGAAAAAATGAAGGAAAGTAAGCGTGCCACCGGAATAAAAAGGATCAAAACCAATAACATACATCAGAAAGGAAGAATAAACAATAAAATTAAAAAAAGAAGCAGTCTGAGCACACAAGATGGAAAATGTGAAGGAAAAAAAAAGAAACAGAGCAACAAAAAAAATACAAGGCAAAGCCTGAGAGAGAGTGAAAGAGAGAGAGAGAGAGAGAGTGAAAGAGAGTGAAAGAGAGAGAGACAGAGAGAGAGAGAGAGCGCGCGAGAGAGTGAAAGAGAGAGAGACAGAGTGAGTGAAAGAGAGAGAGAGAGAGAGAGAGAGAGAGAAAGAGAGAGTGAAAGAAAGAGTGAAAGAGAGAGAGAGAGAGTGTGTGTGAAAGAGAAAGAGAGAGAAAGAGTGAAAGAGAGAGAGAGAGAGAGAGAGAGGAGAGAGAGAGAGAAGAGAGAGAGAAGAGAGAGAGACAGAGAGAGAGACAGAGAGAGAGAGAGGGAGAGAGAGAGACAGAGAGAGAGAGAGAGAGTGAAAGAGAGAGAGAGAGAGAGAGAGAAAAAAAAAGAGAGAGAGACAGAGAGAGAGAGAGAGAGAGAGAAAGAGCTCGCCGAAAAAAGCTCTCGACTTGCAAAAGGCCAGTTCGCCGCATTCGCCGAAAATACATATATATATATATATCAATAATAGATAGGTCTATCTCGTATATCATAAAATAAGCCTTAGAAACACATAAAACATACACAGGAAGACAGAAAACACACCTATGTTTTACAAAAACACACCTTTGTTTTTACAAAAAAACGACAAACTAAGCACACTAAGAGAGATTTGGTCAAAATGACGACAAAAACCATATTTTATTATCATAAAATATATATAAATTTCATTTATATGGTTTTTGTCGTCATTTTGACCAAATCTCTCTTAGTGTGCTTAGTTTGTCGTTTTTTTTTGTAAAAACAAAGGTGTGTTTTTGTAAAACATAGGTGTGTTTTCTGTCTTCCTGTGTATGTTTTATGTGTTTCTAAGGCTTATTTTATGATATACGAGATAGACCTGTCTATTATTGATAAATGATCATAAAAAATGCGATAATTATTCTTAATATTGAAAGTTGTAAAAATATTTATCAATTAAAACCAAAAAGAAACAAAGAAAAACAAAGCGATGCCGAACTATCAAAACGGGAAAATTTATGCCGTGAGAAGTCCAAACACCGACAAAATATATATTGGAAGCACAACACAGCCTTTATCTGTGCGAATGGGAGGACATAGGGCTAATTACAAGAAACACAAGGACGACGAGACGAAATGAAATCAATTATAAAAATATTTGAAGCGGGAGCCCCTTACATTGAACTAATTGAAAAACGCCCCTGTAATAGCAGAGAGGAATTATTAAAACGAGAAGGCGAATTAATACGGCAGAACAGAAAAATAATAGTTAATTTACAAGTAGCGGGGAGCCATTTTGAAATAAAACGAGAGGTGGAGAGAATGAACAAAGAGAAAAGCGATTTTTTACAATATAGGAAAAAGCAATCATTTATTTATGTTTTAGAAAAAAATAAACCTGTCTAACATATAACATACTTCATTTTTTTGAAAAAACGACAAAGCAGAATGTGGAACGAGACAGACAGAAAATTTATCAAACAACTGAACATAGCAGACACAGAGCAAAAAATATATGATGTCGTATCAAACTTTTTCACTAGTGATGCGAAGCTGTCAAAGGCTTTTCATAATGCTATTTGTTATTATTTAGTAAAACAACAACAGACGATGAAATGCTAAAAGCGATGCAGATTATTTATCCAAAGTATGCTATTGTTTATCCGAATACAACTTCACGAAGGCAACGACTTTCTGAAGTGAGAACGAGGGCGATTAAACCAAATCAAAGCAAAAAGGTATATGAAATGTCTAAATTAGATAAATATTTCAATATCAATGAAGACGAGCGAATAGAAATTGTTGAGGGATATAAAAAAGATGTCAAAGCAAAAAACGAACAAAAAAACAGATTGATGTGCGGGAGGTAATGGCAAAAATGAATGAAAATTTTAAGTAATGACCCTTATTTAAAGTTGTTGGCTTTAATGTTAGCAATAGGGGCACGACCTGTTGAGATATTTGACAAAAACACTTATGAATTAATACCTGATAAACCGAGTTGGCTAAGGGTTGATAACTTAGCAAAAAAAGAGAGAAGGACAAAAAAGAACTGGACTGAGAGACCCGTTGTTTTATTTACTCCTTCTTTTGTTATTGAACAAGTAAATTCAATAAGAAACCACTTCAAGAAAAAGAAAGCAGTTATTATCAATAAAGAGGGACAATTAGACAAACAAAAGAATAACGAATTGAACAAACGAATAATAAAGGTTTCCCGTGGCTGGGAGATTACACACAGAGAAGCAGTATGTTAAGAAAATTATATGCGAGTTTGTCATATGCGAATTTTGCTAACCCGAAAACAACAAATTTTAATACTTGGGTTTCCAATGTGTTGGGACACGGCGATATGCTTACGAGTTTTTCTTATAGTTGGGTTAATGTGGCGGACCCCCGTGAGATGATGGAAGAAGGAATAAAAACCGAGTTGGAATAATTGAGACGGAAAATTGACTTATGACTGAATGTCAAAGGGCAGAAAATGAAAGCGAAAACGAGGACGACGACGACGGCAAATATAAGCCTTTGGGGAAAAAGCAAGCAGTTGAGGATAAGTTTGAGTTATTAAACAAAATTTGGAATGACTACGGGTGGAAAATAACAAATACAACACTCAGAAAAATAAACGGGATTGGGGCTGTTATTGTAAATCAATTTGTAATGAGTAAAAAGGAAACCACGACGGAGGAAGCAAAGCAAACCACTGAAGCAAAGCAGACAGAGGAAACCACGACGGAGAAAAAGAAAGCGAGTTATAAGTTAGTTGATAATAACGGGGTCAGTCAACCAATAAGACGGAGTAGCCGATTGAAAAAAAAGAAAGACATTGAATAAATCTCTTTGAATAATGGGTTTTTTTGTTTTTTTTTCTTTTTATTCCTGTTTTTCTGTTCTATTTTTTCGTTTCTGTTTTTTGTTTCTGATTACAAAATTTTGAGAAAATCAACTAAATTTTTTGGTGTGTTGAAAAACACACATATAAATATTTCAGTGTGTTGAAAAACACACATTACACGGAGGACGAAGACGCGGAAACCTCCATAGGCGCGGGGAAGGGGATTGCTGGGGAGAATTGCTTGGACAACTCGTTTTAAAGCATCGTCAAATAATGTACCACTCGTAATGAGTTGATAAACCCGTTTATATTGTTGTTCGCCAAATCCTGATATTTTTCGGTGTCCCCCTTGCTGGATCCATTGCTTAAACTTTTTGGTCTCCGTCGTAATTTGCTCCTGCTTGAGTTTCAAAATCCTGACAAAATCAATATCTTCTGTAATTTTTTTTGCTTCTCTTAATTTCTGCCGTAGTGCTTTAACCTCTTGTTCTTTTTTCGTTCTCGCTTTGGTCAAAGAAATAATTCGGTGGGACAATGCCTTAAGTTCCCCCTCGGTCTTGTCAAGTGAAGCCCATATTTCATCCACATTATTGCTTAATTTTTTCCGTCGCTTAATTCGCCTTTCAACTTCCTGATCGGAGTCTGGGGCACTTCTTGAAACGATACTGCGGGTTTCGCTCAATGTTAGTGTCTGGACAACTTTTTGCTCGGGACAAAAGGACAAAAGTGATCACCTTTGACAAAAATTGGTTTGCGCGGGTTTCGGCTCTTAATTGGCGTATCGGTCTGGACTAACGAAATTATTTTATGGCGTTTCTGTTGTCTGGACTAGCAAATTTATTATAATTTATTTGTGGCCGTGGTGGCAGTCGTAATTATCTCGTCAATAGCGGGTTTTATGTTGGACATGTAGGAATATAATACATTTTCATATTCTTCAATCATTGCTTTAGATTTTTCTGTTTTCGGCAGTCGTTGAAGGTTCTCTTTTATTTTGATTAATTGTGCGTATGTGTCGGGGTTGTTGCTGATAGGTAATTTTTTATTTGAGAAATATTCTGAAATGTTTCTTCTGTGGTTGTTGGTGTTGTTAAAAGGGCTGTTTAAGCATTCGTTCAAAGCCTTCAAAAATTTTAATGTGTCGCATGTGTTATGTGTGCGGGCTGTGTGAATTACTAAATCAATTTTAGATTTAAGGACGGCATCACATACTCTGCATTTTGACATCTCTTATAATTCTAAGACATACTTTTTTTAGCACGATTTACTGCAAAAATTGTCAATCGTATGTAATAGCCCCGTGTCGTATATATAATAAATGTCTTCATCTACTACAAAACAAAGAGATAGCCCGCGTTAATACATAAATCTGCTGTGCTATAAAAAATATCACCATAAACAAAGCCTTTAATGTGTTCATTTAAGTCTGTTGGCAGTCGTCCAATAATGTCAGTCATTGTTATACAAAAAATGAGTGTGTTGTTTATTGTGCTTCGTTAAACGAGTGTTGGTATATGAATTGATAATGATTAGCATTTGTTCAGTAGTCAATCTCTCTTTTGGCATCATATACAATAAATGAAACTGATTTTAAAAGAATGAAGTAAGCGAGGAGTTAAGCGGGGAGTAAAACTGAAGTAAGCGAGAAGTAAGTAAAACTTAAGTTATCCTTGATTTATAAACCATATCACTTACCAAAGCATTACTTATTTCCTGCTTACTAAGTGAAGAAATAACTTTTTGCTTATGGCGAGTTGTTTGTTGTTCTTTGTCGTGTCCGCTGGATATTGTTGAGAAAAAACTTCTGTCGGCCCGCAGGTATTTTTCTGTTGCTTAGCGAGTTTTCCTTTTGGCATGTCTGTATATGAAAGGCTTTATTTAATGGAGTTGTTCGATCGGTAGTTGTTCAACGATGTCGTTCATTCTTATTTTTCTTTTATAGTTTCAAGTCAAAAATAGTTTCGTTCAAAAGGGGCAAAATATGAGCCTATTTTTTATCAATGAAGTAAGAAGTAAGCAGTAAGTAAGCAAGAAGCGAGTGAGCAGTGAGTAAGGAGTGAGTGAGCAGTGAGTAAAACGGGATCAGTTAAGCATATTACCCTTCGGTG
>WBZZ01001261.1:0-22500 GCA_019918135.1 Paulinella micropora
TGGCGTTGCTGGCAGCTGTTTAGCGCCTAGGGCAGACGCACCGGGTCACAGGGCGGACGCACCGGGTCACAGGGGCAGATGGGGGGGAGCAGGGAGAGGGAGGGGGGAGAGAGAAGAGAGGGGGCGGGAGGGGAGAGGGAGGAGTGAGAGAACAGAGAAAGAGCAAGGGAGGGACAGAGAGTCAACCTCTTCTGCTACACTACTCGTCGGGGTTGCCGGCCGGAGGCGTCTCGAGCCAGCATCCTAGGGATTTAGGCTAGAATGCAGTACAGGCCTGACAGGCAGAGGCGGCCTCTTCCCCCTTCTCCGGACCGAGGCTGGGCACGGGCATGAGGTCCAGAGCGCCGCGTGGAGAGGGGCCGCTTCGCCTCCTCTGTGTGGGTGTAGGGGGGGGGGGGGGAGGGAGGAGGTGCAGGCTAACCTCGGTGTGAGTTAGGGGGGGGGGGGGGGGGAGGTACCACTAACTTGGGTGTGAGTCAGGGGGGTAGAGGTGCACCAACTTGGATGTGAGCCAGGGGGGTAGAGGTACCACCACCAACTTTGGTGTGAGCGTAGGGGAGGGTGTACCACTAACTTGGCGTGAGCGTAGGGGAGGGGTACCACTAACTTGGGTGTGAGCGCGGGGGGTAGAGGCACGCTAACCTCGGTGTGAGCGTAGGGGTAGGGGTACCACTAACCTCGGTGTGAGCGTAGGGGTAGGGGTACCACTAACCTCGGTGTGAGCGTAGGGGAGGGTGTACCACTAACTTTGACGTGAGCGTAGGGGAGGGGTACCACTAACTTGGGTGTGAGCGCAGGGGGTAGAGGCACGCTAACTTAGGTGTGAGCGTAGGGGTAGAGGTACTACTAACCTCGGTGTGAGCCAGGGAGGGGGGGGGCACGCTAACTCGGTGTGAGTTAGGGGGGAGGCACGGTGTGCGATCCAGGGACTCGCGGGGGGGGGGGGGGGGGGCGTCGGTTCCTCCTCCCCACGCCGGGGGCGGAGTCTCGGCTCGCGGTGTGCACGAACGCTAGGGGGCCGCGCTAGCAGGTCGCAGCTGCGCGGAGCGCGTCTCTGGGTAGCTGGTCTTGTCTCGCGCGGGGCCCTGGCGGACCCACCAGGGCAGGCCGGGCGCCCCGGCCGGCGGCGCGGTCGGTGGCGCGGTCGGCGCAGCGGGCCGGGGCGCTCCTCGCCAGCCCTGCCAGCGCCGCGCCGGGCCCGGCGGCCCGGCTATACACCCGGTGAGGCATTTCGAGAGGCAGACGTGCGGCCGTGTCAGCAGGCCACACTCGAAGCACACGTCGGCAAAGCACCCCTTGTGCGGGCAGAGGTACAGCTCCGCTCGCCGGCACTGCGGGCACACCTTTAGTGCCGAGGCTAGCACGACACAGGCCCCCGTGCACGAGGCGCACTGCACTTGTCTGGTCTGCCCCGCGGCGTCCCTTGCCTGGTCGACCACCGACATGAGCGAGAGCTTTTCTGTGCGGGGTGCCCGTGGGAAGACGCCGGGAGTGGCGCCAGTGCCGGGAGGGGGGGCGTGGACAGCGGGGCCGCCTGGCCGGGGGACGGGGGGGGCTGTGGTCCCGCGGGGCAGGGGGGGGGCCGCCCCCTCCCCGGCCCGGCCGCCGGATGCCTACCTCTTCCTCTCACCGGCGCTCGGTCGTGGGCCCGCGTACGGCCGCGTGGCGCTGCCTGGCCGCCCGCGCCGGCGTGGCCCAAGCCCGAGGGTGCCGGGCAGGGAGGCGAGGGGGAGGAGGGAAGGGGGGGGGGGCCGGGCAGGGGAGGGGAGCGGCGCCGCCGCCGACTCCCGCCGCCGCCGCCTCGGCTGGCTGTGCGCGTCGCGAGCCGCACTTAGCAGAAAAGCCAGCAAAAAAGGGGCCAGGGACAGCACACCCCCGACCAAGCACTAGCCATGCCACCAGCGAGCTTAGCTTGGTGGCCTTGGTGCCTGCTGCTGCTGGCGCTCCGGTGCAGCGCGCTGTGCCCGTACCTTCCCGACTGCCAGAGCGTGTGCCCGGCGCACTTGGCCGACTACAGCAACCCGCACCAAGTGTCCGCGGCCCAGCTGGGCGCCGCCACCGTGGGGGCGCTGCTGGCCCACGTCAACAACCTGAGCGCGCACACTCAACCGCCGCCCGACTGCCAGAGCGTGTGCCCGACGCACCTGGCCGACTACAGCAACCCGCACCAAGTGACGGCGGCCCAGCTGGGCGCCGCCACCGTGGCCGCACTGCTGGCCCACGTCAATGCCCTGGACGCGCACAGCCTGCCGCTCCCGGCCTCCCTGCCGAACCAGACGGTGTTTGTGAACGCGAGCCTGAACATGACCAACAACACGGCCCCCGCCCCGCTCGTCGCGTCCGCGTCCTCTGCGACTGTCACTACCGGCACCACCTTCACTGGCAAGGCTACGCGGGAGGGAGACGCGTTCGGGGCTTTCGGCACCACGTGGGACGTCGTGACGGGCGCGCCGGTTGAAAACTACTGGTCTTCGGCGTTAGTCTGGAACAGGTCGCTGGTCTATCTGTCCAACGCCACGAGGCTGTACTCTGGCGCCAACTACACCGGCGAGTGGCTCCGGCTCGACTTTGGACGGACCGTGCTGCTTCGGCGTTACTACCTCAAAGCAGAAGTTAAACATCTTGGTCTGGGTCTGGCTTTTTACGGTGCGCCCACCACTTGGTACGCCGCTACGTCACCCAATGGCGTCGACTGGAGTATGTGGCACGCGCAGAGTAGTGCGTACACGTGGATTGGCAACACGGCGTACTGGTATGCACTGCAGCCCGCCAGCGCGGCCACCGCTCGATACTGGGAGTTGCTCGTGCCGACTATTTTCGTCCCTGCCACTGTCTTGGCTGGATTTCCGACGCTGAAGCACCCTTGTCTGATCAAGCAAGTGCGTTTTGATTGGGAAGAAATAGCGTGGCCGTCCGAGCCCACGCGCGTCGTCAACAGGGCGTACGTCGACTACGCTATCGCGCAGACCCAGCAGCTGCTGCGCGTGGGTTCGAGCACGATCGCGAGCCGCGGCGGCGTCAACCTGCTGCTGCCTTCGTCACTGCCCCCACAGGCGCGGCTGCTGCAGCTCGACAGCGCGGGGGCTATCGACGCAGTCACCTTCACTGCCGGCCAGTGGGGGTCCACGGCTGCACAAACCTTCACGCCCGGCGTGGCGGCTGGAGTGCTCGTCAGTGACACGCCGCTCGTGGCCCCGACCGCGGGGCGCATCACTCAGTCTACTTGGTCGGCGGGCAATTACACGAGGTGGTGCAACGCGTTGGGGACAACCAGGCGCTGGCTACTGACGGCGCGGCTGGCCTGCGGAACCCCGTCAACCCGGGCGGCTTCGCGTTTGAGGCGGGCTTTGGTCTCTCAGACTGGGCCGGCCCGCCTGATCCCGCGTTCTACCAGGGGCCGGGCTGGCTAGCCGAGAGCGCTCGCGGGGACGGCGCCACCGCCTGGGGGGACGGCGCTTCGCTCAGTCTCGCGGGCGTACTCGATGTGCAGGCCGGGTGGTGCGTGTGGCTGCAGGTGAACGGCACCACGCAGGGCGCCAACAACTACATGACGGCCCCCGGCCGACAGACCTTGGTGACCATCACCGAACTCGCCGCCTAGTGCCGGCGCGGCCCTGCTAAGGGGCTATTAAAAAATTCTGTACCCAAGTGTAGAACCACGGCGCAAGCACTTGGTTTAATAAGAGCTGCCAAGCCTCGGGGTCGGGCCGACCACGACTTGTGGACACTGGCACGCCGGGCCCGCGGCCGACAGCTGGCCTCCCGCGCGACCACTCGTGGCTCACTCTGGCTAGACGCTCTCGGCCATTCTTTCAATCCCCCAAAAACCTGGCCGGCAGCAGCTCTCTGGCACCTAGGGCCGGGACACACCCGGACACTCATTCTTGGCGCTGGACTGGCAGCGTGTCGATCACAGTTAGCAAACCACTCGATTCCAACATCTTGACGATGGACCCAGTGTGTCCAGCACCCGTATAGACGAGCGCGGGTTGCTCGCACCGCAGCACGGACGCCGCGGTATAGACCTCCAGGACCAAACTGTGCACCTTGATGTACAAATCGTAGTCTCTAGGGCCGTCCGCTTTCTCCGCTTCTTGCCTCAGGTCTGCCGCGGCTTTATGCAGGCCCGACAGCAGGTGAGCTCGTTCTTCCTCCTTGCTCTTTCGCAAGGCCTCGGTCCAGGCCTCTAGAGAATGTCTGAACTCGTTGCGTTCGACCACCGCTGTGGTTGTCCCGTCTTTATGCGACTGTCGGAGATCAATACCTCCTGTCCATTTCTCCCAGGACGAGAGTATCTCCAGGGATTCCTGCCTGGGGGTAGGGGTTCCCAATCCAAACGGCAGATTGCCGAAGCTGTGGAAGCAGATAAACTCAGTGACGCCCGTGATTTGGTACGCCTTGGAAAGGTGCCGAGCGTCACAAGGTAACAAGCTCGCCTTCTCTTCTCTAGCGAAGCCCCTTGCTAACTGCAGGCCCGCCGACGACGATCTGTCCCATTTTCTAACGTGGGCTTCCAGACTACAGTAGCCGCCTGGAGTGCGTCGGGCACCCTTGGTGAACTCGGTGCTTGATTGATCAATTGTCTCCGGTGGATCAATTGTCTCCGGTGGCAACTGTATGTTGGCATCCGATTGTTCGTAGATAAACGTCCACTGCTTAGTAAGGCTCCGTCGGGACCATTTCACCAACGCTTTTAGCAACTCGGCGACCGCGGCCTTTTGTGCGCCTGTAAACACTTCGTCGTGGTCAACGTGGCTCTCACCGATCAGAACTACGCGCGTCGAGTCTTTCCTTTCTGCCAAGACTATAGACACGATTCCCGTGGCAGTGTACGTGCCTTGGTGCTTGGCCAGCAGAGACTTAATCTCACATTGGCCGCAGGCCTGCTGCTTGCTGCCCGGGCTTGACATTCTTCTGCGAGGTTGCGAGCTCCTTTAATCCTGACAGGGAGAAGAAAGAGGGATCGCGGGCCCCCCCCGTCGAAGCTTTGCTACTTTGCTAGCGCCGCCGAGTGTTGTGAGCTACGCCTTCTTCTCCCCTCCCTTCCCCGCCTCTTCCTTCCCCCGCCGGTGGTGGGTCAGGGGAGGGAAAGAGCAGGCCCTGTCCGCTCGCCCCGCGGCCTCCTCCTCCGGCGGGTGCGGGACCGGGCGCCTCAGGCCTGGCACGCGGCGGGCGAGGCGCTGGGCCACAGGTACCTGGGCAGCAGGAGCTGCCAGCCCGCCAGCGGGGCCGGGCCGCCGCAGGGGCTAGGGGTGGCGCCCGGCCCCGGCGGCGGGCTGGCACTGCCGCTGGCACTGCCGCTGGCACTGCCGCTGGCCGGGCCGGGTCGGGCTGGGGGCCGGGCCGGGTCGGGCTGGGGGCCGGGCAGGCGGGCAGCGGGACACAGCCGTCGGCGGGCGCGGCGTACTCGAATCCGGCCAGGCACTCACAGCGCCAGGCGCCGGCCTGGCTCCGCACCAGCCGGCTGCGCGTGCTGGCCCCGCACGTCCTCGCGCGCTCGGCCAGCTCCGGGTGGCGGTCGTTGTAACAGCGGCAGGTGCTGTTCTCGGCCCGCAGGCACACGCCCAGCCCGTCCCGGGGGCAGACGTAGAAGGACGGTCCGCCGACGTCCTCGAGGCAGGCCGCCGACTCGTGGCAGGCCGGCGCGCACGGCCGGCGCTCGCAGAAACGGCCGCCGCGGCCGGGCTCGCACACGCAGCGCTGCGCCAGCGAGCGCGCGTACCTGGTGCGGTTGGCCTCCGCCTCGGCGCGGTAGTTGTCGGCGTAGCCGGGCAGCTGCGACGGGTACACCCGGTAGCTGAAGCCGCTGAGGGGGGGCAGGGCGTCGAAGTCGTGTGCGAGGTCCGGGAAAGCCCGCTCCTGCACACAGGAGCCGCGGCCGGAGCAGGCCGGCAGGGCGCACTGACGTTGCTGGAAGAGGCGCGAGCCGGGGACGAGCAGGTCGGCGTCGATGTTGGACTCGCCGAGCTTTTCCCACTGGCCCAGGTACCAGTTCCAGGCACAGTCGCTGCGCCCCTCGCGCACGAGCCGCGAGCTGAAGCAGCATTCGTCGACCGTGACGTACTCGCAGTAGGCGCCGAAGAAGCCCGGCTCGCAGGCGCAGCGGGGCGGGCCGCCCGCTGCCGGGCCTGGCACTGGCCCGTGGCCTGGCCGGCCGTGCTGCGCAGGTTGAGGCGGGGCAGGATGCAGCTGAAGCACTCGCGGCGGTCGGCGGCGCGGGCGCTGGCGCGCTGGCAGGCCCGGCCCTCCGCGGCGTAGTAGCAGCCCGGGGGCGGGACGGTGCAGGAGGCGGGGTAGCCGCCCGGGTAGCTGGTGTAGCCGTTGTCCACGAAGCCCTGGGCGGGCAACGCCGTGCAATACCGGGGGTCGTCTTCCTCCAGCTCAAAAGCAGGAGCGGCCGTCGTCTGTCCTGGCGTAGCCGCCGCAGCGGCACCGGGTCGTGCGCTCCTGGCCCGCGGCGAAGGCGAGCACGCACTCGCCGCGCGGGTGGTTGCAGGCCGTGTCGGCGCCGAGCGCGTCGCTGTAGCAGGTCTGGCGCACGTCGACGCCGCACGCGTCCTCGCGCAGCGAGCGCGGCACGCGGGCGCGGCCGTCGGCGGCGTACACCAGGTTGACTGCCTCGGTGTTGGGCCGGGTCTGGAAGTACAAGCCACACTCGCAGCGGCCCGGGCCGGCCAGGCACACCCCCCGGCTCCAGCCGCAGGGGGGCTTGGCCGGGTCGCGGCGCAGGGAGGCCTCGGGCACGTCGGGCGCGGCCAAGCCCGTCCACCAGGCTGCGCCGGCGGGCGCGGCGGCGCGCGCCGCGGCGGCCCAGTCGAAGCCGGGTGCCACGGGCAGCGGGCACAGGGGCACGGCGCAGCCGTGCGAGGCGCCGAGCGCGAGGACGGGCTCCGTGCGCCAGAGCGGCAGGTCGAGGCGGTCGCAGAAGGGCTGGCAGGGGCCGAGGCGCCGCGGGCCGTGCGTGAAGGCCTCGAGCAGCACCCAGTGGCGCCAGGCCACGTAGCCGAACCAGGCGGCCGCGCGGTCCGGGGCCAGGCGCGAGCACGGCTGGCGGGGGCCCAGCACGTCCGGCTGGCACAGCGGCAGCGGGTCGGCGTGCAGGTACTCGGTAGCGCCGGCGCCGCCGCCCCGCCAGCCCAGCCAGCCCAGGTCGGCGCTCACGCCCGGCCCGGACACGGCCGGGGCGGCCAGACCGCCGCCCACGAAGCGCGGCGCGTGGTAGCGCAGCAGTTCGTACGGCTCCACCTCGGCTAACGCCAGGGGGTGCGTACCCCGGCGGAAACGCGCCCAGGGCGAGCTGGCCCCCGCGGGGGAGGCGTCCGTCTGCGCCACGGCGGCCGCCAGCTCCTCCTCGCCCTGCCAGAAACGGGCGCCCCCCGCCGAGAAACCACAGTGGTCGGCACCTGGGCGCCCGGACTCCGCCGCCGCGTCGTCCTCGGACGTGAGGCAGCCGGCCGGCAGGCCAAACTGCGCCAGGCACGGCGGCTCCAGCAGGAGCCAGGCCGTGGCGGACCGCCGCGGCGGGGGCGACCAGCCGGCGGGTGGCGCCTCGTAGCAGCGGCGCGCCCCGGCGCGGCGTGCCTCGAACTCGTGGCGGACGAGCAGCGCGTCCCGCGCGGCCTCGCGCCCGAGGTCCCAGGCCAGGAACCAGCGCCGCACCTCGGCGCGGTAGGTGGCTTCCCCCGGCCCCGTGCTGCGGAGGTCCTCGTCCGCGAGCTCCGCCCCGCGGAAGGCTTCGAACCAGGCCACGTCGTAGTTGGTCACGAGCATGTGCAGCGCCCGGTAGTACGCGAGCGTGTACCGGGCCGCGTCGTAGCTCCGCAGGGACTCGCGCCCCGGCAGCACGGCGCGGGCGGTGCCGGCGCACGCGGCGTCCACGGCGGGGCACCCCGGCCAGGGAACCGCGGACTGGTTCTCGCCGGCCGACTGGTTCCCCGCGCAGGCCGACTGGTTCCCCGCGCCGCGCCCGGGACAGAGCTGTGCCAGCCAGCCGGCGCAGCTGCCGCTCTGGTGCAGCGCGAGCAGCCGGTCGTCGGTGGCGTGCCAGCCAGCGTCGCGCTGCAGGGCACGCCAGCGCTCGCGCAGGACCACGAGCGCGCGCGCCTGGGTGGCCGTGCGCCGGTCGGGGGCCGTGAAGGGCGTGTCCAGCGACCAGCCGAAGCGGTCGCAGCGCTGGTTCAGGCGCCGGTCCAGCGTCCGGGTCAGGGCCAAGAACAGGCCGGTCGGGCGCACCAGGATGTCCCCCTCGAGCTCGAGCGCGTCGTCGGGCACCGGGTGCAGGAAGTAGCGCCCCCCGCGGTCCGTGGCGTGGGCGTGGAGGCGGCCGGGGTCGTGCTCCTGCAAAAAGGCGAGAGGAAAGTTGAGGGGGCGGTCGCTGTAGAAGGTACCGCCGTCGGCCACGAACACCACGCCGTGGCAGCGCACGTCGCCGTGGCAGCGGACCAGGGCCGAATCGGGCGCCTCGAACGCCGACGCGGAGCCGAGCACGGGCTCCGCCCAGGCCGTCCGCTCGGCCCACAGGTTGGGCCGGCAGGCGCGCGCCCCGCGCCAGGGGTGCGGCGCCAGGGCCCAGCCGCCGTCCGGCCGGCGGGCGGGCCCGCGCTCGAGGCCCGGGACCTGCAGCCAGCACCAGTCCCGCTGCTCCGCGTACGCCCAGCCGGGCGCGGGCGGCGGCGCCAGGTCGCGGCACTGCCCGCCGGCCGCCGGCGGGCAGCAGCGCGTGCCCACCGCGCCGTCGCCCGCCGTGCCGTTGCCGCCGCCGGTGCCGTTCGCCCCGAACGGCACTTGGCCTGGCGGGCAGTGGACGGTGCAGAGCGGCAGGCCCTGGCCCGGCCGTGTGGCGCACACGGGCACGGCGCCGCCGTCGTCGGCCGCTCCCAGGCACCAGTAGCGCCGCGCGCGCCGCAGGCCGCCGGCCTTGGCGCGCAGCACGTCGGCGAACACGAGCGCGCTGGCGGCGGGCGCCCCGCCCCAGGCCCACAGCCCGCGGAGGAAGCGCGCCAGTCCCGCGTCGGGCGCCGGCGGCGGCGAGCCCCACTGCTCCGTGCCGCGCAGGTAGTGCTCCAGCAGCAGGCCGCGCTCGCGCACGGCCTGCCAGTGCGGCGCGAGCCAGAGCAGGAAGAACTCGTCGGGTGACACGAGCCCGCGCGACCGGCACGTGAGCCCGGGGCCCGGGGCGCGCCGCCGCGCAGGCCGCCAGGTCGCTGAGCGGCGGGGTCAGCTGGAACGACGACTGCGCCGCGTAGCAGTTGGTGTCGCGCAGCGCGCGCGGCAGCAGCGCCAGGCCGTCGGGCGACCAGTGCGCGCCGCAGTCGCAGCCCACCAGGCTAGAGCTGCTCCAGGGGTCGGCGGCCACGTCGCGCCGGGCCCGGCTCGTGCAGAAGGGGTCAGTCCAGGCGTCGCGGGCCCACCCCTCGGCGCAGGTCAGGGAGCCCGCGTGGCCGGCGCACGCGCGTGCCAGGAACTGGCAGCGGTCGCGGGCCAGGGCCAGGCCCCGCGCGGGCGCCAGGCACGACACGTTGGCAGTGGCCCCGGGCCCTGCCACGCTCTGGCACCACAGCCACGCCCCTGCCCCCAGGCGCACGACGCCCCCGCCTGGGGCAGGCCGGCGCCGTCCACGCCCTGCCGCTCGCCCAGCAGGCACGTGACCCCGGCCGCCGCGCCCGGCCCGCAGACCCCGACCAAACGGCCTGCCAGCACGGCCTCGGTGGCGGGCCCGCCGCACTCGGCCGCCGCCTCGCCGGGCGCCAGGTACAGCTGTTCCGACTCGACGACGTAGAAGCAGGCGCGCGCGTTCGCCAGCGCGGGCGCCACCGAGGCGGCCGGGCCCGGGCGCGGCCGGGGCGGACGGCACAGCCCGTACTCGCCGAGCAGCCACAGCGGCGCGCAGTCGCCGGCGTCGGCCGCGCGGGCCACGACGTCGGCGCCGACCCCGCGGGCCCACCACACGAGCTGGTCCGTCGTGGACCAGCACTCGTACGTGCGCGGGCCGTCGGCCCGGCACTCGAGCGCGTGGTAGTACAGGCACGAGAAGGCGCTGACGACGCTGCCCGCCCGCAGCGCGCCGGGCGGCACGTCCTGGCGCGCGAGCATAAACATGCCCCCGGCCAGGGCGGACGCGCACGCGTAGCCCCCGCCGTCGTCGCGGGCCCGGCACACCACCGGCGCGCCGCCCGGCCCGCACGGCAGCTGCACCTCGGGCGTCAGGCCACAGAAGCCCGGCGCCGCCTGGCGGCGGAAGGGGAAGGCGCACTCGAACTCGTCCGCCGCCGCCCGCACCTGCGCGCACAGGTTCGCGGCCGCGGCCCCGCGCACGGGCGCCGCCGGCCCGGGCGCCACCACGCCCAGCACCGACCAGACCGCCGCCGCCGTGAGCGCGACGGGCCGGGCGCCCGGCCGGAAGGGCCAGCCCGCCAACTGGAACAGGTAGTAACACTCGGGCACGGCGCCGAAGGCGGCGTCGAGGCCCCGCGGGGCGGCGGCCCCCGCAAAGTACGGGTCCGCCCACGCCTGGCTCGGCGCGTACCAGTACTGCGCGTGCAGGACCAGCCCCCCCGGGCACACGACGTCGCGCGCGGGGCTGCTTTGCACCAGGGCGTCCTGGTCGTCGTCCGGGCCCAGGAGGCCCGGCGCCGGCAGGCGGCAGGACCGTCCGTAGCGGCAGGCGCTGTACGGATCCGCCCGCGTGGCGTCCGCGCAGCGCCAGACCGACAGGCTGCCGAGCGCGCGCTCGGCCACTGGCACGGCCTCGGCCACCGCGCCCCCGGCCCAGCCCGCCACGAACGTGGTCCGTTGCTCCAGCGACAGGCCCCGCCACGTGCCCAGCTGGGCCGGCCGCGCCGCCTCGCAGAAGCGGTACCCGTCCCCGACCCAGCCCGCCGCGCACACACAGCGCGGCCAGCACTGCACCAAGGCGCACGCGGCCGACTGGTGGCACACCACGTACTGGCACAGGTCCAGCGGCCTGCTCTCGACGAGCTGGGCGGCGGGCACGAACAGCATGTACGCGCGGCCGGCGCTCGTGCGCCCCGCCAGCACCAGCGCCTGTTGCGGGGCGGCCGGCAGCGCCCGGCACCCGAGCTGCAGCGCGCCGCCGGGGCTCAGCGCCACGGCGCCCCGCCGCACCCAGGCGCCCCACGGGTCCAGCTCGTCCTGGGCGTACCAGTCCATGCGCGGGCCCCCGCCGCCGCTGCTATTGCCGCTGCTGTTCCGCGCCAGCGCAAAGAGCTGCAGCGAGGGCCAGCCGGTACGCGCGCAGAAGCCCACGCGCTCGACCCCGGCCGCCGCCTCCACTGACCGGTACGGCAGCGCGCGGGCCGCCGCCGCCTAGCCCCGCCAGTACTCGGCCTGGTCCGCCGGCGCCACCACGAACAGCTGCTCCGTGCCGCCGCACACGGCCAGCAGCGCGGCCGAGGCCGGCACCGGCACGCACTGCGTCACGGCGCAGGGCGGCGTCCACAGCGCCCGGACCGAGCCGTCGGCGTACCAGCGGTCCCGGCACGGGCCGAGCACGCCCACGTCCTGCTCCGCGCCGCCGGGCAGCAGCAGCCCCTCCTGCCAGAAGCCCAGGTCCAGCTGCGCGCCGCCGCCCGCCAGCTGCTGGCCGTCCCAGCCATACGCCGTGCAGTCGGCTAGCGCGCCCGTGGTGGAGCTGTTGAAGTAGTAGTACCAGTCGAGCGCGTGGTCGGGATCCCCGTTCCGCACGTACCTGGCAAAGAACAGCAGCCGCTCGCCGCGCGGGGGCCCCACCAGCTCCAGCACCCCGCGGTTCACCGTGGCGCCGGCCTGCCGCAGGTGGACGGCCCCCGCGCGCGCTCGCCAGGGCTGGCCGTCGTAGGGGCCCCAGGCGCCGGCCGGCCACTCGACCTGCACGTACTGCCAGCGCGGCCCGTCCAGGTACGCGCACACGGCCGTCAGCGCCGCGGCCAGCAGCCGCCAGTTGAAGAGACGCTCACAGCCCGGGTGCGCGAGCGCCTTCCACGCCGTGAGGTCCAGCGCGCTCTGGTAGACCACCGCCGTCCGCTCCTGCCCCCGGTCCAGCAAGAGCACCAGAAGCGTCTGGTCCGCGTGTCCGGCGCCGCCCCCCCTCCCCCCCCGGCCCACCCCCTGCCGGCCACGCCCAGGACGACGTGGGCCGCACAACTGACGCTGTGCCTGCCACCCACGTCGGCCATGTTCAAGAAGCGCAAGGACAAGTCCAAGAGGTGGCCTAGGCCCCCGCCCGACTATCCCGTCTGGCCGGCCGGCCCGAGGCCCGAAGACACCGCCTCGCAGCTCTGGCGTGCGGTACCCTGACGCGAATAGGCGGAGGCGCGCACGCGCTAGGGAGCGCCAGCCGGGGGGGGCCGGCCGGCACGCTCGTTGCCGGTCCCGGACGAGGGGGAGGGGTGCGTGGCTGGCGGCTGGCGGCTCGGTGTGCGACGGGCAGCGTGGGGCTGCTACCTCGGCGGCCGCGCGCAGGAGGGAACCGGACGGGGCTCTCTTCTTCGCTGTGCACACGCCCCTCCCCTGGCATCCTGCAGCCGGCCTAGGTTCGGGGCAGGGACAGCACGTGCGGCGGACCAAGGCCCGGGGGGAAAACCCGTCCTGGCACCTGCTAGTTCTCTGCGTCCAGTCCCAGCGCGTCTGGCTTCTTTGTCAAGGATTTCTTTCCTGCACGCTTGCTCTAGCTTAAGAACGTCTAGCTTTAATAAAAAGAATTCCTTCTCTCTACACTGGCTTGGCTCTCCCCCTCCTTTTCCCCCCTTGGGGTGACGAGATCCCGCGAAGGCCAAAGCCCGAGCGAGCAGGAGAGGGAGAGGCCGCACCGTCGTCCGCACCGTCGTCCGCCGGAGGACCAGAGGGAAAGCGTACTCTCCCCCCCCCCCCCCTGCTGTGTGCCGTAGCTGCTCTGGGCGAAGGGGAGTGCAGAGCGAGGGTAGGGATTGAAGGGCCACCGTGCTGTGGGGGCCCCCAGTAGCCGCCCCGTAGTAGCCGCGCCCTGCCGCTCGAGGTACAACACACCAGCGCAGCTAGCAGGAACCGGCTCTAGCGCAGGTCCTTCCTAGCAAGCCACCACAGAGAGCTGGCGTCGCTCTGCGCGGCCGCTCGCGTGAACAAGTCCTTGGCCGTGGCAAGGTCCCTGGCCACCCCGTCGTCGCCAAAATAATACAGTATGCCCAGCTTCCGCAGGGCGCTGGTGTTGTGCTGTGCAGCCGCTCGTCTGTACCACTCCATGGCCTTGGCAATGTCTTGTGTCGCGCCCTGGCCCCTTCTGTAACAAGCACCGAGCAGGGACTGAGCGCCCGCATGGCCTGCTCAGCTGCCCGCGTATACCACTGCGCTGCTAGGGCCAAGTCCTGGGCCACACCCGCGCCTTGCGCGTAGCAGAGCCCAAGGTGGCACTGGTAACGGGAGTCGCCTTGCGCGGCCGCTTGGGCATACCGAGCCGTCCTCGCCCTCCACCTAGCGCTTTGGCTCTGGGCCATGTCCAAAATCCGCCGGCGGGAGAAAAGTTAGTGGTATCTCTTTACCTAGCAGGAACAATAAGCGCGACAACTACCTTGGCCTCCTGCTCCTTGGCGGATAGGCTAGGGGGAGAGCGGGAGAGTGAGGGGGTGGGGCAGAAGAGCCCTTCCTCTGGCCTTAGTTCGCTTGTACTGAGCACGCAGAGGCGGGCCCCCCTGCAGCCAGGTAGACGGAGAGAGAGAGAGAGCGCGCGAGCGTGCAGGAACCGGCTAAAAAAAACCTGCCTGGCGCTTTCTCTCTCGGGCTCCGGGGACCCCGGCTCTTTACTACAGCCCTCCCCCCGCAGGGAGCTCGCCCCCTGCTGGGGGAGCCTCCTCGTCCGGCTCGTCCTCCGACTCCGACTCGTCCTCTGACCCTGGCTCGTCCGCTGGCTCCGGCTCGTCCTCTGGCCCCGGCTCGTCCTCCTCTGACTCCGACTCGTCCTCTGACTTCGACTCGTCCTCTTTTTCCCCTCGGGGAGTTTCCGCCCCGGCTGGCTGGTCCGGGGCGGCCGCCGCCCGGGGCCCCAGGTACGCGGCACAAACAACTGGGCCCGGCCCTGGTCCGTGTGGTCGGTGGCGTCGGCGGGCCGCAGCTGGTCCCACGCGGCCCGCGCGTCGACCACGAGTTGCATGTGCTCCCCGCCGGACTCCCCCCACCAACGCCGGAGCCACTTGGTGCAGCGGCCGCGGCCGGCCCAGCACTCGCAGACGACGGGGCTGTGGGCCAGCTCCTCTATTGCCTGCTGCTCGGCCAAAGTCCGCACCGACTGCGCCGGCTGCGCCACGAACCAGGCCGGGCCGATCACCTCGTCCGCGCGCCCCGGCCAGGGATCGCCGAGGTGCGCCGTGCCGCCGGCGAGGGTCGTGCCTAGGTAGACCAGGTAGTCCGTCAACGAGCAATCCTCCTCCGTGCCGGTGGCAAACGTGTCAGGCAGCAGCGCCAGCCGTTGGCCGGCCGGGCCCCGTGGCCCCACGGGCCCGTCCAAGCTCGGAAGCAGGCTCGCCAGCAGGTCCGAACTCGCCGGGTCCACGCAGTGCGACCGGGCCAGGGCCTGCAGCGCCCGGCGGGTCTCCTGCACCGCCTCCCCCGGCGTCGTCACGTCCCTCGTGCCGGGCGCGCAGTGCACGGGCAGGTACAGGCGCCCCCGCGCCCTGTCGGCCAGCAGGCGCAGGGGGCAGGCCCGGTGTTGCAGCTCGCCCTGGGCGTCAGCGGCAAAGCAGAAGACCTGGCCCCCCCGTCTGCCCAGCCCTGAACCCAACAAGGGCAGCACCGCCAGCCGGCGGTCCCGGCTGACGGGGTCCACCCGCAGCAGCGCCGCGCCCCTGTCCGCCGTGTGCGGGGCCCGGAGCACCGGGGCCAGCCCCAGCGGCAGGACCTCTAGCGCCGTGCGGTACAGCTCCAGGGCGGCCGCGCTCAGCGCCTGGCCGGTCTTCTCCCACACCCTGGCCCATTGGTACAGCACGTACAGCCAGCGTTGCTTGGCCACCAGGCCGGCGCCCCAGCCCAGCAGCTGGTCCTGCAGGGCCCGCAGCGTGTCCAGCACCGAGTGCAGCACCTGGCGCTGCTGGAGGCAGCCCAGGCTCTCCACGCTGCCGGCCGCGGCCGCGGCCTGCGTCGCCGTCGCCGCGACGTACAGGCAGGAGCAGAAGCGTTGGCTGGCCACGAGCGCCCCGCGTCCGGCCGCCGGCAGCGACCAGCCCAGCGTCCTGGGCTGCCAGCGCGTCGACTCTCGCAGCTCCGCTACCACGGCCTGCAGGTCCCCTGCCTCTCGCAGCAGCAGCTGGCGGGCCAGCACGTTCAGCACAACGGGCTCGTCCCGGGACGCTAGCTCCGCCAGTGCCGCCGACACCAGTACGCCGCGCGCGCGCTCCTCGCCCTTGTGCTTCTTGCGAGCCCTGGCCCGCGGCCTACTCTGCCCACCACCCAGCAGCTCCGAGGCCAGCACTGCACGCGCCGTGTGCACCACTTGGGTGTAGGGGTGGAGGCGCAGCCACCGGCGGCTCGATGTCTCGTCGCCGCCGCCCCCCGGGCTCCCCAGGCCGTGCCCGTGCAGCAGCGCGGCGTCCTGCTGCGCCTGCAGGTGCTGGTAAGGGTCCGTCGCGGCGTTGAGCGCGGCTACGACATCCCGGAGGCTATCCCAGTCGCCCTTCCGCCAGGGTCCGTCCAGGAGCGGCAGGCGCACCTCCGGGGCCCGCCGGGCCAGCTCCCGGAGCTGGCCCTCGCTGTAGCCCGCGGCCTGCTCCTCCTGCCGGTCCAGCTCGGCACAGTGCGCCAGGAAGTCTGGCTGGGCGAGCACGCGCCGCAGCAGCGGCAGCGCCTCTTGGGCCCAGGGGTGGGCAGGAAAGCAGTGGGCGGGGTCGCACACGTAGTCCAGCAAGCGACGCCAGCCGTCACGGAGTTCCGCGCGCGGGGCCCCGGGCTCCTCCTCGACGGCGAAGACCAGCTGGACGGGGGGCTGCCGGGGGTGCAGGACGGTATAGGCGCGCGTGGTACCGTGCATAGCGCCGGGCTGAATGGGTTCGCGGGGTGCTGCTGCGTGTCGGGCGAGCTGGGCTTCTGGGCCGGGGCAGGCGGGGGGCGGGCGGGGGGGGGGGGGGGGGGGGGGGGCGTGCGCGGCGCCCCCGTGCCCCGAGGCGTGCGCACGCGGGCCCCCCTCCCCACTGCACAGGGGAGAACGTCCCCCTAGGGAGGAGCTCCTTCCCCCCCCCCCCCCCCCCCCTGGTCGGCCGGCCGGCGAGGAGGGATGAAGGGGGGAGGCGCCCGCGGGGGGCACGGGCCT
This sequence comes from Paulinella micropora, assembly GCA_019918135.1. Classification (NCBI taxonomy): domain Eukaryota; phylum Cercozoa; class Imbricatea; order Euglyphida; family Paulinellidae; genus Paulinella; species Paulinella micropora. The sequence continues at coordinate 16,268 of WBZZ01001261.1, forward strand.
CGTGCCGGCGTGGCCCGCCGTGGCTACCCGCACCGCCGGTACCCGGGGGGGTCAGCTAGTCAGGCGGACCTAGAACGGGGGGGGGGGGGGGTCAGCTAGTCGGGCGGACCTAGCAGAAGTTGACCGGGCCGGTTGGTACACGGCTGGCGGGCCAAGCTTAGTCAGTCATTTAATGAAGCCAACAGTGACAGCTGGTTTGCGGTAGGCTAGCTCCTACCGAACAACTAACTTTAGCACTGTCCAGGCCGGCGGCTAGGCCGAATAGTCCACCTCCGCCAGCAGCATGGCGTGGATGCGAGCACGGATCCGCGCGATTCCTTGCAGCACTTGTAGGCGTTCGTCGGCAGAGTCGGGAAGGTGGCTGTCGCTGACGCCCGCGTGCCTCAGCGCTTGCCCCAGGATAGCCCGTACGTAGCCCGGTCCCTGCCTGGGCAGCCCCTGCTGCGCATAGCTCGCATCGACGCTGGGCTTGGCCGAGTCGCACAGAAAGCGGAGGATCTCCTGGGCGTCCTTGGACAGCGTATTCACGGCAGCGGAGCTTACATTCTGTTGCTCAGGCATCGCGACGAGTAGGCCGCGAGTAGCAGGAGCTAGGTCGTCGTGGGTTGCGAGACGCAGGTATTGTGAGCCGGTCGGGGCGAGCCTCACCAACGCGCTCTTGGCCTGCGCGCGCTGGGTGGGCGCGCGCCGACCAACACGGGCGTGCTCGTGCCACGCGTTTTCGTGCCGCGCGCTGGGGGGGGAGCGCGTCCCCTCTTGAGTGCAGGTCTGGCGCGCGCCCGGCGCCTCCGACGGGGGGGGGGCACGCCTCTTCCCCCCCCCCCCACGCGTGTGGCCGCGCGTGCCCCGGCCGGGCGTACAGGGGGGGGGAGCCGCTTGGCCCCGGCGCGCGGGGGCGCCCCTGGCAGGGGGGCGCCCCCCCTTACACCAGACACGGGCACGCGCGCGCCGGTGGAACACGCGTGACATGAGCACGCGCGCGCTAGCCAAAGCGCGCCGGCCGGGCGCACGCGCGCGCTGGGTGGGCGCGCGCTGGGGGGGCGCGCTCTGGCCAGGCTCGCCCCGACCGGCTCACAATACCTGCGTGTCTCAACCCACGACGACCTAGCTCCGGCTACTCGCGGCCTACTCGTACCGATGCCTGACCAACAGAATGTAATCTCTGCCGCCATGGACACGCTGTTCATTGACGCCCAGGAAATCTTCCGCTTTCTGTGCGACTCAGCCAAGCCCAGCGTCGATGCGAGCTATGCGCAGCAGGGGCTACCTAGGGAGGGACCGGGCTACGTACGGGCTATCCTGGGGCAAGCGCTGAGCAACGCGGGCGTCAGCGACAGCCACCTTCCTGACTCCGCCGACGAACGCCTACAAGTGCTGCAAGGAATCGCGCGGATCCGTGCTCGCATCCACGCCGTGCTGCAGGCGGAAGTGGACGATTCTGCCTAGCCGCCGGCCTGGACAGTGCTGAAGTTAGTTAGTCGGTAGGGGCTAGCCTACCGGAACCAGCTGTTACTTGTTTTTGGTTTGATTAAATGACTGACTAAGCTTGGCATGCCAGCCGTGCACAGACCGGCCCAGTAAACTTCTAGGTCCGTCTGACTAGCTTACACTCTCCGGTACCGGCGGCACTTATTAGCTTGTTTAGCTTTGGGTGCAGGCAAGAGCAGGGCAGCGACGACAGGCTGCACGCCTTCTCTCCCTCTTTCCTCTAGTGGTCTCTGGGTGCCTAGAGTAGGCTGCACAGCTTGTGTGCCCCAGTGGGCGAGCCTCGGCTGCCGCGTGCACAGGGCACCGGCGGACTTGCCGCCAGGGCGGATTCGGAGAGGGGGGCGGTCCCGAGTGCAGAGGAACACGAGGGGCTTGCCCAGCACACACCGGACGCGCTGCGAGGACCCCGGGTCGCCGGGTGCCCCGGACAGGGGGCGCGCCCCCTCCCACCCCCGCGCTGGCTCGCGGTCGTCGGAGGCAGCTCCCCCCCCCCCCCCTCCCCTCACCCCTCTCCCTGCTTCGCCGCCTGGGCCTCCCCCCGTGGTCTAACAAATGCCCACTGCCGAGCTGTGGTGCGTCCCCTTGGGCCAAGACCGGGCGGCTCGCTTCTCCTTTAACGCTGACACACCTGAGGCCCAGGCCTTGCGCCGGAGCGCGCTGCCTCCTTACCTGGTCGGCTTCCTGGACCTGCTGTACGCCACACCGCGAGAGCCCTCCTGGCGCGCTTGGGCCAGTTCCCGGGCGCTGGCTGGTCGGCACGAGTCACCGACGCTGCTGCTGCGAATGATGCTGGACCTGCGGTACCTGCGCAGCTGGGGCTTGGGCTACCACCTGGAGCACGGGCCCTCGGCCACCGGCGAGCGCAGGAGTGGCTTGGGCGACCGCCCGGAGCACGGGCCCTCGGCAACCGGCGAGCGCAGGAGTGGCTGGGGCGGCCGCCCGGAGCACGGGGCCTCGGCCACTGGCGACGGCTGGTTTGAACTGCTGTTCGGCTTGGCGGAAAAGAAGCAGGGATCTGAGAAACCTGAGCCCGGCGACCTCCAGCAGTGGTACCAGGTCCTCCCGAAGCCAGACAACACCTACCTGCGCTTCGAGGTCCCGGGCCGGCCGGCCCGGACGTTCGCCGCGGGCAGATTCCAGGTCCTGGCGCTAGGGGCGCTCAGGACTAGTGTCCTCGAGGCCCGCGGGCGGACGGCAGGCGGGGGGCGCACGCCCGTGTCAGTGACTCACCGCGTGACTCGCTCGGCCTTTAACGAGCATTGCGATCCACGGCACAACAGCGCAGTCTTTCAGGTCGCGTCACAGTTCAACTGCCGGGAGGCACCCTCCCCCCAGCATGCACCTGACAGGGGCATCACCTGCTACTATTCGGACCACACGCAGGGGCCCGACTGTGTGCTGGCCACCGCGCCTGCCCTCTTCTACCGGCAGTACCACACCGACCCGACCGATAACCTCTCGGGCGTCCGCGAGCACCTCCGGGGCCAACTGCAGGACCGGATTAAGGACGGCAAGGGCTTCCTGCGAGTGCGGAACGGCTACGTGTCCTGCGGCCGCGAAGACATGGAGCTCATCAGGCAGCACCTGCTGCAATACACGGACGTCCAGCGGCAAGAGCTCCGGGACAAATTGTGCCTGGGCTTCGTCGAAGGGGCCGAGGTGCCGTTCGCGTCGCGCCAGGGGGACACCTTCTGGCTGCCCACGCCGCGGGCCGCCGCCCCCCGGCAGTTCGTGCACCAGGCGCTGTGTTCTGCGCTAGGCCTTACGTACGCCGTGGGTCCGAATGACGGCAGCGTGGGTGACTGGTACCCGCTGGCCCGGCTCGTGCTGGAAGCTCTGTACGAAGCCACCCTGCTGTTTGCGCTGAGGCGCTACTTGCGGTCGGCGCCGCGTCGTCCCGTGCCAGTCTTCTTGACCTCCGTCGGGGGTGGGGTCTTTGGCAACCCCCCCGGGGCTATCGCGGCCGCGCTCAACTGGGCCCTCGACCGGGTGCGAGAAATGCTGCACTATGGCAGTCTCGATGAGCTCTACACGCAGGCTATACCCGGCGCGGTCGAATGGCGGCCCCGCCCGGACGGACCCCTCCTCCGCGCCTACCAAGGCGATCTCTGCGACGAGGCCGGGAACGGCCGCGGCGCTCTCGTGAACCCCGCCAACTATCTGCTTAAGCACGACGGTGGGGTGGCTGGGGCGCTCGCAGCACGCGGGGGTGAGGACATCAACCGGGAGAGCCGGGGCGCGCGGATTATTGTCGAGACTTGTGCGGAATTCTGCCGCCGGGACCGCCGGCACGCGCTGCAGGAGATAAGGCTGGTCAACATCGACCGGGAAACCACGGGGTGCGTGCGGGCGGCCCTGGCACGGGCCTCGGCCCGGACGTAGTCCGTGGGGGGGGGGGGGGGGAGGAGGTACAGGTTCGTTACGCCCGGCGGGGGCAGGAAGGGCTAGCGCGCACTGGCATTAAAGTAGAGTAAAGTCCGGGGAGGGGGGTTCCCCCAGGAGCCCGCAGGTTCAGTCAACCGGTCCCGGCCTGGCTACCAGACTGTTTTCCTTTTACTTAGAACGGCCTGTCCTTTCCTCGCTCTTCTCTCCCCCGGCGGCGCACGCGGCCTCGGGCTGCCGCGGCCGCCTAATCAGTATAGTGTATTTCTGAGGCCAGCCCCCGCGAGGCCTCCCGGTGCGAGAGCTCACAGTCCGGCAGGCGCTGGAAGGGCACCCCGCGCCGCGGCCGGCACTTCGCCAGTAACAGGTACAGCAACAGACCGGCGCTCCCGGCGCCGAACAGCACCTGCGCCAGCAACACGAACCTGTCCTGCCCCGCCGCGGGGGCCGCCGGTACGGCCACTCGCACGGTGGACAGGGGCCCGTCGGCTGAGCTATTGGCGAACAGTACCCACCGGCCGTCCTCCTTCGGCCCTGGCTCGGCGCCCAGCTCGTGAGCGGCTAGAAAACCCGCGAGCGCGTCGTGCGCGGCGCTGGCCGCGACGGGGGCCAGGTCCACTGACTGCCAGGGACGGGACGGGCGGCTGCGCAGCTCGGTGAGCTGCGCGCTCAGGATCTGGACGACGATGGCCTCGCCCGGGCGCGCCGCCACCAGCGCCCCTGTCTCGAGCGAGAACAGCGCCTGCACGGAGCCCTCCTGCAGCTCACGGATAGGAGCCAGCGCTTCCAGCCCCGCCATACAGGCCGCCGTACCGCAGCAGGATAAAGTACTGCAGGAAGCCGTCGGGGGCCTGCGCGGGCTCCAGCGCTAGCTCGCGCTCGTGCTCTTGGACCAGGCAGTCGCGCTGGAGCGGGCTCCACACAACGTGCAGCCAGCCCTGGTACAGGCGGCTCCAGCTCAGGCTCGTGCCCCAGTACAGCGCCGCGCGCTCGGGATCCACCGTCCCGGGGGCGAACTGGTGCAGGAGCCAGGGGACGCGGCCGGGCTCCGGGCTCAGGGCAGACAGCTTGCTTTCTACCACTCGGACCACGTCGCTGCAGTTCGGCCCGGCGGGGTGGCCGGCCAGGGCCCCGACGGCCCACAGGAGGAACATGCCGCTCTGTCCAGCACGCTTCTGACGGCCGCCTTTGGTCTGGCAGCCGGCTGCTCCCCCTGCCGACGACCCGCGTGCCGGGCGGGGGGGGGGGGGGGGGGGGGAGGCCCCTCCCCCCCCCCCCCCCCTCCTCCTCCCCCCCCTCTCTCCACCCCGTGCGGGGCCACGGGCCTCGGGGGCGTGCCCCCCCGGCGCCCCCGGCGCCTTGGTCTAGCAGGCGGAACGTGCCGGGGGAAAAGAGCGCGGCCTGCAGGCGGCGGGAAGGGGGAGAGCGGCCCCCCCCCCCCGCCCGCCCAGGACTGGCAGGAGGCGAGAGGGGAAAGGCGTCTTAGAAAACTCCGAACGCGTGCAACCAAGAGAGCAGAAAGGCCAAGACCTCCATGCAGCTACTAACGGTGGTGCTGGCCACTGCTACGGGTGCGGACAGAGAGGCAGGCTAGGCCAGGGAAAACGAGGTCGTGCTCGGTTACCAACCTGGTCTGTGTGTGTGGGTGCTGTGCTGTAGCTACCACGCTGGGCGCCACGGCCAGTGCGGCCGTGTTGTCCGGCACCCTGGCTACGACCGCGGGCGGCGGGGCTGCCTCGTGGGCGCTGTGGAGCGTGGCGGCGGTGGTGCTACTCTGGACCTCCTGCTGGGGCCTGGCGTGCCGGCTCGCCAACGCCCTCTTCGCGCCCTCCTCGGGCCGCCGCAGCGTCCGCGCCACTTTTTCTTATTAAAAGCACTGCCCCTGAAAACCTCCGCACTGCCGCCAGCAAAAGAGTGGCCACGAATATCGCTAAGGCAGAGAAAGTCAGGGGAGTCCTTCCCCCCCCTGGGATTAGCACAGGCTGCAGTAGGAAGGGGCGCCCCCCCGGCACGGGCGCCGCCTGCCTCGTCAGCGGCACCTGTCAGGTGTGTCTGGCGGCACCACCCGGCCGGTCTAACTCATGCAGTCGCACCGGCCTGCCAGCCCAACCTGTCCTGTGGCACCGGCCTGCCAGCCCAACCTGTCCGGTGGCACCTGCCTGCCAGCACAACCTGTCAGGTGGCACCGGCCTGCCAGCCCAACCTGTCCGGTAGCACCTGCCTGCCAGCCCAACCTGTCCGGTGGCACCGGCCTGCCAGCACAACCTGTCCGGTGGCACCTGCCGAATCAGACATGTCGGGTGGCACCGGCCGACCGACCGGACGTGTCGGGTGGCACCTGCCGGCTGGTCTGGTCTGCCCGG
>WBZZ01001261.1:30000-63616 GCA_019918135.1 Paulinella micropora
TGTCGGAGATTATCTTGTTGATTATGTTTATTGTCAATATTATATATCAATGAGATTTTCAAAGTCGAATGTAAAAAACAAAAAATATAAGGTTATTACTCCAAAAGGTAAGACAATTCATTTCGGACACTTAAAATATCAACACTATAAAGACCGCATAGGACTATATTCACATTTAGACCATTTAGATAAAGTAAGAAGAAAAAATTATAGAGTAAGAGCAAAGGCTATAAAAAATTCAAAAGGTGAATTAACTTATAATAATCCAGATTATAGTAATTATTACTCATATCATTTCCTTTGGTGAATTTAAAATTTTAAAAACACTCTATCTATTTCATTATTTTTTTCTTTCTTAGCACCTGAAGACTGATTATATACTTTTACACTCACACTACTAGACTTTTTTCCTTTCCCCTTCTTCGGTTTTGGTGATTCTTCTTCACTACTCTCGCTTTCACTTTCTTCACTCTCAGGCTCAGGCTCTGTTTTCTTCCTTATCTCCAACATGTTGGAGATATGCTTTTTCTTTGTTCTCTTAGTTTCTACCTTCGCTCTTTTAATTTTCATCTTAGCCATCTTTTCAGCGATAATGTCGGTAAAATCACATTCCTCATCGCTCTCACTGCTTTCTTCTGGTGTATCATCTTGGTCTTTTCCATTAATGATATCACTAGCAACACCCATTTCAGCCATGCGGTTTATTTTTTCCTCCATCTCTTCATCATCACCTACATAAGCATTTCTACACTTTGCTAATTTCTCTTTTGCTATTTCAATCTTTTGTTGCTTTTTGCTCTTTATACTTTCCACAGCCTTACCCCAATTCTTACGACTTGCTTCAGCGGACGGCATTCTATACTAAGATTTTTATATTTTTAGTATTTACAAATTAATTATTTTATTAATTAATATACAATGGGTAGTCAATATAAATCACTCTTGGGCTTACAGGAATTGACTTGTGATGCTTTGGATATTAAAAATTTAGACCTTACCAACACAAACATAGTGGGCTTATACACAGATAGGGTGCCAGAAGATGCTGACCCCGTAAATCTTTATTACACCGACGGACGATTTGATGCGAGGTTGGCTTTAAAATCAACGACAGACTTAAAAGAAGGCACTAATCTATACTATACTGATGGTAGGTTTGATGCGCGACTAACTACTAAATCAACCACTAACCTAGCCGAAGGCACCAATTTATATTATACTAATGCTAGGTTTGACACTCAATTAGCAACAAAGAGCACAACCAACTTAACCGAAGGAACTAACTTATACTACACCACAGCAAGGGCTAATACAGATTTTGACACAAGGATAGCAACTAAATCAATAGATGCTTTAAGTGATGTAATCATAACAGGCACCCCCGCTGATAATCAACTTCTTATTTATAGCACGGGGCAATGGAGAAATGTTGCTTCACCTTTTCTAAGATTAGATGGTCTTGCCATGATGATAGCAAATCTAAATATGGGAGGGTTTAACATAGTGAATGTAGGCGATGTTGATGGTGTTGATGTTTCTGCCCTTGATAGTTCGGTTGTAAAACTAACAGGCGACCAAACAATAACAGGAAACAAAATATTTACTACTTATGTGGCCGTAAAAGATTCAAATCCATTAAACACAGGCAAATTATTCTTCAATTACAACAATAATATGGGTTCTATTTATTCGTCGGAGGCAGGTGGTGCAACGGGCTATCCACTAACTATTGTAGGCTCGTCCATACTTTTTGCTCCAACAACAGGGGGCGGAATGACATTGACAAATAATGTTTTAAATTTTAACAGCACGACAGCAATCAGCGGACTTCCAGCCCCATTCTATGACGGCGATGCTTCAACAAAAGCATATACCGATACGAAACTAGCAAAGGACGGGACAACGGCTATGACGGGTAGTTTAAATATGGGTGGATTTTCAATAACAAATGTTGGTAATGTTGATGGTATTGATGTATCCACCCTTGATACCGCAGTCGTCAAACTAACAGGAGACCAAACCATAGCAGGAACCAAAACATTCAGCAACATAATAAATGCTAGTGCGGGGATTGATATGAAAAGCCAAAGTATAACAAATGTTAATCTTGTTGATGGTGTTGATGTTTCTACTCTTGATACTTCGGCCGTAAAACTAACAGGAGACCAAACCATAGCAGGGAATAAAAAATTTACTTCAACAATAGAAGTGCGAGGTGCTACTGCTCCAACCGCTTTTGATGGTATCGGTATCGCCTTTGATACGGCGACAAATATAGGAGAGATTGTGGCACAAAAAATAGCAACTGCGGGTTATTATCCAATACAAATAACAGGGTCATATGTTGATTTATATGCGGGGGATAATGTAATCGCGACAGCAACTGGCACTACACTATCTTTGAACAATAGAAAAATTACAAATTTGGCCACACCAACAGCAACAACGGACGGGGCGAATAAAAGTTATGTGGATACATTAGACGGGCAAAATGTGAAACTAACAGGAAACCAAACCATAGCAGGAATTAAGACATATAGCAGTGGTGTTGAAATAACGGGAAATTCAATAAATGCTACAACAAAGGGCACATTCGTGGTTTTTAACTCCACAGCCAATATCGGGTCAATTGCTAGTTTGGATATGAAAACTGCAACATATTACAACTTTGAAATTTCTGCGAAAAAAATAAGTTTTATTATTGACGGGACGATTGTTGGTTGGGTAAATGCTTCGGGGCTAGATTGTAATAGTAGCAAAATAGCCAACCTTGGAACTCCGACATTAGCGACCGATGGAGCAACAAAAGGGTATGCGGACACATTGGACGGGCAAAATGTAAAACTAACAGGAGACCAAACCATAACAGGAATTAAGATATTTAATGGAAGTAGAAATGATGTAAGGGCACTGAATTTGTTAAGCCAAGCCGATTTCAATAATGTGGATATCATTAATGGTGGAAATATAACATATAATGGGGCGAGGATATTAAACCAAAATGGAGGAGATATATTCTTTTCACAGACAACGGGTGATTGGCAGTCTTTCTTATATACTCTAAATACTGCTTCAAGCGGAACCGCAAACCAACGAGGCTACCTATTCACTAATGTAGCATCTGATGTAAAAGGTGCGGGACTTTATATTTCAAAACTTTTGGACAATAAAAGTGCTTCGTCCGACATTGTCCGTTTTAACAATGCTGGCGGTATGCGATTTTATGGTGCCTTAGATATGAATTCAAACAATATAACAAATGGTGGAACAATAACGGGAACAACAATTACTTCAACTGCGGGTATATCAACAACAACAATAACGGCAAGCGACAAGATAACGACTGCATCAGGCAAACCAATAATCATAGGCAATACAACGAAAGGCGTAGGAGCGACAGGTGGTTTAGAATTATATGGAACGGCTTCAAATATCGGAGGAGCACACTTACAAGCAATAACAACGGCGGATGCTTATCCAACATTTCAATTATTGAACTGGGCACATGATAACATAGGCTTAAGTTTTGATGCTTATTATGACGGCTCAAACTGGAAATCAAGTAATTCTGGCTCAAACTTTCAAATATACAAAAACTCAAACAAACTTGCTTTTAACTATAAATCAGGAATAACAGCAGGAAGCAATATAACATGGTCTGAGGCGATGAATATAAGCACAGCAGGATTGGTTACGGCAAATGCGGGGATAACATACACGGGCACACTAACATCAGCAACAAACACCAGCGGGGCAAAGATAGGAGTTCAGGGAGCAACAGACGGAACAAATGCAAAAGGAATATTTCTATGGGATACAACCAATACAAGTTGGGGGATTTATGCAGCATCTGGTGGGGCTCTAAATACTAGAAGTTTGGCAAATGGTTTGGCTGTATCTGGAAATGATTTTGCTTCGTATAGTTTTCGGTTTAGGGTTGCTAATGATTCTACAATGGGTTTTGTGTGGGAGAATTCAGCAGAGCAATTGTTAATGTCGTTGAATGGGGCAAACGGGACTTTATGGACAAAAGGATTAATAACGGCAAATGCGGGAATTACATACACAGGCACACTAACAACGGCATCAGCATCAACTAATGGGGCGAAAATAGCAATTCAAGGACAAACAGACGGGACAAATGCGAGAGGAATATTTATGTGGGACATTGGAGATTCAGCATGGGGGATTTATATGAGCCAGTCTGGGGCAAGTAAATCGTTAAGTGGAGGAACGGCACCAGCAGGAGGAGTAGGCGGAGGATTAACTTCTTATGCTATTAGATTTAGAGTGAATAATTCTTCAACGAGTGGGTTCATATGGGAGAATGGTTCAAATACTGCTTTAATGTCTTTGAAAGCAAGCGATGGTCAGTTATGGGTATTGTCTAATCCAATTCAATATTCAGACAGGAGAAAAAAAGAAGATATAAAGGAATGTTTAGGCTTAGATTTTATTAATAAGTTAAATCCAGTCTGCTATCGTATGATTGATGACAAAAAGAAATGTAGGACTGGCTTAATAGCACAAGAATTAGAAGAAATACTAACAGAAATGGATATGCTAGATTTTGGCGGTTTTATAAAAGAAACAATTATGGTTCCCTGTTCAAAGCAAAGAGAGGAATACGAATTGAAAGGTGTGAGTGTTAAGCCAGAAGATGTTAAATGTGTTGATAGTGGTGATGTCGGTTATGGTATAGGTTATTCTGAGTTTATCGCACCATTAATTAAGGCCGTTCAACAATTATCGGAAAAAATAAATAATATAACTAATGATATAGCCGACTTAAAAAAACAATTAGCAGAAAACAATGCCACCTAGATTACACCCTCCACCTCCACTCATTGATATGGCAGATGGAGAACTAACACCAGAGTTGAAGAACCGCGTTTTGGATATTTCGTGGAAGACTGAGGAAAAAAAAATAGAGCACGAATTGGAAGATAACTGGAATTGTTGTTGTATAAAAAACAGACCGACAGACAGCCGACTTATTAAATACTTATTTCAAATGGGTATCATTGTTGCCATTATAGCCCTTTGTATCGTGAGGTTATCTGAAAAGAACTTACCTTGTGAGGTTGCCAACACTTATGTCGGAATCCTAACATTGCTTATCGGCATTTGCCTTCCATCACCTTCTTCAACCAAAAAGTAAATTAAATACCAAACACTGATAAACCAAGCATATTGTTTCTTTGTCTGTATTTTTTCTGTAATTGTAATATTTTTTCTTTATTTTCTTCTCTATATTTTTTCTTTTTTTGTGATATTTGTTCTTGGTTTTCTACATAGTATTCTTTGTTTTTTTGTGTTATTCGCTCCTTATTTTTTTCATACCAATCCTTCTTTTTTTGTGATAATTGTTCTTTATTTAGTTCTCTCCATTCTTTATGAGGTCTGCATTCTATTTTTTTATTAACACAATTTTCAGTTTGTCTTATTGTTTCTCCTTCTCGCTTTCTCAGTTGGTCTAAATGTTCGCACGGGTATTGTTCAAGTAATTCAATATAATTATCATTATGTTGAATTATATCAAAACTAGTATTATAATGATATTTACCATTTATGTATCGTGTGTAGGTTCTTCTGTGGTCGACAAGTCGTTGGGCTAATGTTTGTGTAGTAGAACCAATATATATTTGGTCGGTCTGGTATGATCGAATAGCATAAATTTGTCCTTCTTTGTAGTCTGGCATTATGGTTTTATATGGTTTATTATGGTTATGTTTAAATAGAATAACATTCATATAAAGCAGTTTTATACCAAGAAGCATCATTACCTGCACAGAATAAAGGAATACTTTCGCTAAATGACCGACAATCGTTTAAACCATTGCTAATATAAATACAAGTAAAATTATTATTTAGACCCGATTGAATACAATGAATACAATTCGCCGTTTTCTTACCAAAATCTCTATTTAAAATGAAAAAATCACACATAGTCCGAGCGATAGCCGAGCACACAAATAATAATATTAATAACATTTTTATATATTATATTATATAATTTATGAGTGAGTTCAAATACCAAAAGATTATTTTTCTGAGCAATGATTTTGCGGGAGGAAGCAAAACATTTAATAAAAATATCCAAATGTCATTCACACCCACCAAAATGAATGTAAAATTTATTCACTATATGAACGACCAGACAGAGACAAAAACCAGAATTCTTTATATGGACAGAATTGGAATTATTGGAACATTTGCGGACAGCACCACAGCAAACATTTCAAATCTCGGTTATAATTTGGGTGTTGTCGGATGGACTGACGGCCAATATACATTTAAAGTCCTTGAAACAGACAGCGGAAATATTGACACAGGAAATTTAGCGGGGCGAATTGTTGTGTGTTTGGAATTCGTAGGTAGAATATAGGATGGAGAAAATAAACAATGTCAAGGTGAAGCCAGTAAAACAAGAGGGTGATGGAAACAAAAAAGCCAAGGGCTATAAATTATTCAATGAGCCGTATGCCAACATATTTCTACTTGCCCGTAAGAAGAGCGGTAAGACGACAGCACTCTTTGAAATACTGAAACGGACAACAGACAGAAAAACCCGTATTGTTATTATCGCTTCAACAATCCACAAGGACTACATTTATAAAGCAATGGTAAAGCACTTTAAGAACAGAGGCAACCCAATGGCGATTTATACCTTTCTCAAATCAGACGGGGTGAATGTGATAGACTATGAACTAGACAAACTGAACAGGCAGGATGAAGAGCACGAAGGAGAAGTAAAACAAGACAAAGAGGAAATAGAGAAGCCACAATTTCTTTATTTCGGAAAAGAAAAGAAACAGACAAATGAAGCACCGAAAGAAAGACCGAGCAAGTATATTTCGCCAGAGGTTGTTTTTGTTTTGGACGATTTAGGAAGTGGATTAAGAGACAAGTCCGTAAGCGATTTGTTAAAAAAGAACAGACACTATAAATCAAAGGTTATTATGTCTAGTCAGTATTTGAACGACCTACGGCCAGAAGCCATAAAGCAGTTAGATTATTTATTAATCTTTCCAGCCCAATCTCAGGACAAAATGGAACTCGTGTATAAACACTTAGACTTATCTTTTGACTTTGATTACTTTCTTCAAAAGTATCACGAAGCAACAAAGGAGAGATTTAACTTTTTATATGTTTCAAGTGTAGATGATGAATTACGGAGGAACTTCTCACAAAGATTTAAATAAAAAAAATCAAATATTAAATAATTATTTTTGTATATAGTATATGGTAGTAAAAACAACTCGTGTTGAAGTTATTCCAACAATCGGCAAACGAACTATTAACTCAAGCACAATGGCTGGAGGTAAAAAGAAGTCTGGTCGCAAGAAGAAGCAAGGAGGCAAGGGGCAGGCTGGCGGTAAAATTAACTGGGCAAAGGTTGGGAAAACGGCTTTGGCTGTTAATAAATTCCTTCGTGATAACAAAGTAATTTCTAGAACTGCGGGAGCCTTAAGCAGTATTGGAGTTCCTTATGCTGGGTCTGTCCAAGCCACCGCTTCAAAACTCGGATATGGCAAGAGAAAGCAGAGAGGATGCGGTGCCCTTAAATTTTAGTCCGCTTGCGGACAAATTGATTATCGCAAGCGATAATCTAATTCTAAAAAAATAATTTGATATAACACAGAAATATTTTTTTGTTTTATATAATGAAAACGAAGAAACAGAAATTAAGACCCCCGCGGGTTTATAGAAACAAAAGCGGGAAGCCGTATATTATCCAGAAGGGTAAAAAATATTATCTTAATTTTGGCAATAAAACAAATGATATGAGCACACTTCAAATTGTTAAACTTTTTATGAAATACTTAAGCAGACCAAAATCAAAGCGGACACCTAAGCGAAAAGAAGACTTAAGAAAAGTCCAGAGTCTGTCTGAGATTGAGCAGAATACGAGAACAGCCATTAATGATCACTTAGACAAACGTAAGAAGGAGAAATACGAAAAGATTGATGAGATAGACCAAAAAGAGAAAAAAGCACAGGCGGATGCTGAAGAAGAAAAGAAGAGGCAAGAAAGAAAAGACATAGCCGATGCTAAGGAAAGGCAGGATGAGTTAGCAAGGATACACCGCAATGAACTATCCGATATCAAGGAACGACAAGAACAAAAAGACAGAGAACTAAGAAGGGAGCAAAAACTCATAGAGGATTTACAATACGAACAGCAAAGGAACCAAAGATTGGCTATTATGCCACCGCCACAGCAGTATCAATATATCATGCCACAACAACAGGGACAACCACAAGCCCCACCACAACAGGGACAACCACAAGCCCCACCACAACAGGGACAACCACAAGCACCACCACAAGCACCAGCCTTACCTGATTTAGGAGATGAAGCACCATTGAAAACAAAAGAGCAATATGAGGAAGAAAAAAAGCAAAAGCAGAAAGATATTGAAACACTGAAATTAGCAGGATATACAGATAAATTCATTAAAAAGATGAGTCTCAAAGACTTACAAAAAGCCAGTCAAGATATTCAGATGGCTATAGCCACAGCGACATCTTTAGAAGAACAGAAAAAGTTAGCAGAAGAATATAAAGAAAAACTTGAAAAGGAAAAAAAGAAAGTGGAAGAAAAGGGTAAGCATCTTGAAAATTTACAAATTAATCAATTTTTAATCTCTGGATTTTCAAAAACTTATCACCCAACCATTACCATAAAAGAGTTAGCACATGCTTTAAAAAAGAGACTAGATAGTGATGGTCATAACAAATTAAATTACAAAGACACTTCAAATTGGATAATTAACATGATTAAAAGGTTTAATATTGATGTTGGAAGTGAGGTGAAAAACGTAAAAAGAAAAGTGGCGGATTATGCTAGATATGAAGAGTATATGGGTATTACTGAACAAAAAGGTAGTGGAGCGAAGACATTAGATGAATTAATTGATAAGGTATTTTCAATAGCGAAAATAAAAAAATACTTAGCCCGCAAAGATTGGAAACACACAATGAACAAACATGATTTTGTAATACTCTAACTAACAAAATGACAATAGACCCAAATGTAGATAAACAAGTTTCAGCGGATTTAAATGTTGATGAAGGGATGCCCCAACCGCTACCACCGCCACCAGAGACACAACCACAGCAACCAGAGCCACAACCACAGCAACCAGAGACAGAGCAAGAGCAACAGCAACCAGAGCCAGAGCCACAGCCACAGCAAGAGGGTGAGGGGAGGGGACTAATGACTAATGAAATAGACGACATAATGAAAAAATATGGATGGTATCTCGGAGCGATAGCCAGTGATGAAATCTACAAACTAAATCCAGAAAAAAGAAAGCGATACGGATTTATTATGAATTTGGACAATCACAAACAAGCGGGGTCTCATTGGATCTCCGTATGGATAAGTCTAGATAAAGACAGGAGTGTTGAAGTGTATGACCCATTAGCACTTTACCAACCAACGGAAGACTTTCAGCAACAAATGAAAAGGCTAATAGATAAAAGCCACCCCGATAGTTATTTGTTAATGAAGGTTAATCAAGTAAAACAACAATCCAACACCTCAGACACGTGCGGTTGGCATAGTATGAGATTTCTCCAAGAGCGGGCGAAAGGCAACCGATTTAAGTTTAGTTCGGGTTTCACAGACTTAAAAGAAGAAGAAGCGGAAAAGTTGAAAGCACAGAATGGATATGGTAATTTTGATACTTTTATTTGAAATATTATTTGTATGATATATCATGGATTACAAAGGGGGCAGGTCAAGTGGTATCTATTACATAAATAGTAAAAACAGAATAACAGGCACAGATAGCGACTTTACACACGAAATAAACTTAAAATCACTGGACAATCCCACACATTGTAAAATTCTTCATATCTATGTGCCGAAGTCGTATTACTCCGTAGCCTCTCCATATAATACTTTTACATTATCTGAAGACGGGTATGAGGCTTTAATTACTATACCTGAGGGAAACTACACAATGAACAATCTAAAAAATAAACTATCTGAGGTGTTATCCGCAGACAGCCCAAATAATTATACTTATGTTGTATCCAGTAATAATACCAACATAGAACCAGAGGACGGCAAATTGACATTCAGTGTGTCAGAGAATAAAGGTATTCAACCGCGGTTTATATTTGATGCTGATACACGTATTCACGAGGTAATGGGTTTTGATAGAAATTCAACATATTTCTTTGCCAATGATTTTATTAAATCACCAAATGTAATTATTCTAACTGGTGAAAAAACTCTGTATCTTCAATCGGATTTGGTGAATGAAGGTGATAATCATGTGCTTCAAGAAATATACACAGCAAACGAAATTCCTTTCGGCTCTGTCATTTATGATGGAAGCGGGTCTGAGTATGGAAAAACATTGTCCGCTAGTTCAAACAATGTGTTTAGGTTTTACTTGACGGACGAAAACGACCAAGCAATTAATCTTAATGGTTTGGGTATTGTTATGACATTATTGGTTTATCGTGAAACTAATTATTTTAGTTTATTCAATTCATTCTTTAATTTGTTGAAATCAAAGTGAATTATTTTTGATGTAAATATAAGATATGTGTAAAGAATGTAAGCCGAACAACTTTTGCGAACACAACAAACAAAAAGGGCATTGTGCGGAATGTGGTGCATGGCGATGTGAAACTTGTAATGTAAAACTTAGTAGTAAGCAAAGTTTTCATAACCATATTACTTCAAAAAGGCACATTAATAAGATTGATGAATAAACAATAATTATTTTAGAATTATTTATTTTTTTCTATAAATATATTCTTGTGAATTAGTTAATTTACAACACTTCAAAAAAAAAGAAAAAAATGCCTGTCCAATACGGAGGAGAACTAGTCCATCAGACTAAGGAACTGCTAACTGGTAAGTATGAATTGAACAAACTTACCAGCCGAGAAGGGTCGCAAACTATCCCACTTACTACTGCTGGTGGTATGGAAAGCACCTTTGAAATTCCTACCCGTCCTTTAAACCTTGCGAGGTCGGTGTTGCGATTTACTTACACTCCGACTGGTGCGGGTGGTGGACGCTTCAATCGTATTTATATGGATTGTCTGTCTATGATTAAAACTATTGAACTGCGAAGCCGAAGCGGGCAGTATTTGTGTAATCTTCAGCATGTGGGTAATTACACTAAGGTGATATGGAAACCAGAAATTAAGTATGAAAAATTTATGGCACTTGAAAACCACGGGGTTTATGATGATGACAAGAAAACAGGTAATTCTGGTGCTATGCTTCAAAAGTGTAATGCTGGAAAAGTTGAGATAGGAAGTGTAGCAAATAGAGCAACAATTACTGCTGCGGCGAATATAGGCGATCTTAAAACTGCTGTTCAATTATACTACAAAGTGCCAAGTGTGAATGCCCGTCGTCATAATGATACCGCTCTTGCTGATAGCAGTGCTGGAGACTATAGCCTTGTTGATGTTCCTTTCGAGGAGGCTAAGTATTTTGAAGGTGGAACTGATAATGGTGCGGACCCTGTTATCAGTGTTAAGTTTCCTTTGGGTATGCTGTTTGAAACTATTTTTGAACTGGATAAGACTATCGGTTTTAACGAAATTTTGGATATGCGTATTGTATGGGAGAGTACCGCCCGCACTTCATTTTATGGCACTGATGCAAGTTCTATTTCCACTGGTGCTGCTGCTACTGCCACTGGTGCTATCGTCTCAAACCTAAATTTATTCCTTGCTATTGAGACTGACCCAAATGTCATCCTAGGTGTCCAGCAAAAGATTGCGGGTGAAGGCTTTCCTTTTAAGATTGAATACCCCATTGCTTGGAAACAAAATCTTCAAACATCGCAACAGAACTATGTCGTAAAAATGAACCGATCGCAGGGTGAAAGAATTCGTCGTATCTATACATCCGCCTTTCACAACACTGAGAGTGCTAATACTTCCTTTGATAACAGCAATATGCCTGCGGGTTATGCTGCTGGGCCACCAATGGTAAAGGCTCAGGGGTCTAAAATTCAGACATATTACACCACCCTTGATGGAAGTCGCATTCAACAATTTGACATTAACACTTCAAATAATGAAGACTATATGCTTCTCAAGGATAAGTTGAAGGGTAGTGCCATTTTGAATTCAAATGTGTATCATTACAACTGGTTTCATGTTGATACTTGGGACAACAACCGCCCGCTTTGTGATAAGGATACTGACGGGTATGAGGTGAGTGGTCTGAGCCTTGACACTGAGAGGCGATATGAATTTGTCGGCACTACTGCTGGAAACAATCTTAACCATTACACTTTTGCCATTCTTCAGCGAAGTGTGCTTGTGAAGGGAATTGAAATTCTAATGTCGTAAGAGGCGATTATTAATTTTGTTAGTTAATTTATTTTTTTATTATTAATATATAATGTCCCACCAACGAAATTTGATAGCACAAAATCCAGACGGCGAATTTATAAATGTCAGTGTTGGATATGATGGTAATATGGAAACAAATAATTCAAAAACCGCTTTTGGTGAAGCAGTAGTAGGTCAATTAACACCAGTATTACAAGAAATTTTTCCATATACCATTAATACTAGGATATGGACAAAAACAGAAACAAAATCGTCTGTGTCATTTTTGAATAATATGGCTGAATTGAAAACAACTGCTAATGCAACGGCAGATGCTGGATTAGTAAGTAAAAAGAGAATAAAATATAGAACTGGAATGGGTGTCCTCGCCCGCTTTACTGCTATATGGACAACGGATGATACAAAAGATTACTATTCATTTATTGGAATAGGAAATGATCTCGTTGATGGATTTTATTTTTACAAAAATCAAGCAGGAATGAATATCGCGCATCTTAAAGGAGGTGTTGCAGTTTATATTGACCAAGAAGACTGGGACGACCCATGCGATGGTAATTTTGCTATGCCGAACTTAGACTGGAGCAAAGGAAATGTATTTCAAATTCAATTTCAGTATCTTGGGTTTGGTGCTATTAAGTTCTATATTGAAAATCCCATAACAGGATTATTTCAATTAGTTCATATGATTGAGTATGCGAATGCGAATGAAGGTGTAAGCCTGCGAAATACAACATTACCTTTTACGGCAGTCATGAGAAATGATGCAAAGACTGGAATACAAATTCTTAAAACGGCGAGTGCTAGTTTATTCATTGAGGGGTCAAATACTATTAATACAAGTATTACAAATACTGCGGAAGGAGACGAAAAAACGAGCACCACTGAAAGCCCCATTTTAAGTATCAGGAATAAAGCACTATTCAATAATAGCCTAACCAACTATTCAAATGTCTTTCCTTCCTTGGTAAGTATTACAAATGAAGATACTAAGTCAAATGTCGTCAGAATGGTATTGAATGGATCACTAACAGGGGCTGGTTTTGCTGATGTTGATGCCACAACTTCAATCGTAGATACAGACACAAAAGCAACCGCTATCGCTAACGGAACAACAATTTTTAAGATTTATGTAAATGCCTCCTCAACTCAACAGATTAATCTCAGAACTTACGATATTCAATTAACACCGAACGATGTTTTGACATTCACACAGAAGGCTGTGTCGGCAGGTGCTGGTAGCAATATTAATGTTATCGCTAACTTTATTGAAGACCATTGAAGCAAAAAAATTAATGAAAAGCGATGTGGATATTATAAATATTTTTTTACCGCATCTTTGTTATTAAAATAAGGTTGTTGAATTAAATATTCAAGGTATGGTTTATCAATCTTAGCAACATCTTCAATTTTCATTTTTTTATACTTACCATATTGAAGAAAAATGTCTGCTTCACTTTGTGCTATTTCTTCGCCGACCTTAGCCTTTATTTCGGTGATACCAGTCTCTTTTAAATCAGCCGTCGTAAAAGGAGTGCTCTGCTCTTCGTCCGTTATAGCCTCCAACGGAATAACTACTTTAACATTATCGTCTCTTGGTTTATATTGCTCATAGAAAGAAACAATGTCGGGTTTAGTCCATTTAATAGTGGGTTTCTTAACTTCGCTGTCAATGTTCCATTTTTCAATTTCATTCAAGTAGTCCTGCTTGGTGCTTAGGTCTGTCATTGATATACTATTAATATTTTTTTTTATTAATTTTGTTTAAGAGTATATAGTATGTTGTATATACTAAGCGGAGTAATGTTTAAAACAAAGAAAGAAATAATAGTATATATAAGAAATATTGTCAGCAAATATAAGCACAATGAAAAGTTAAATGAAAACGATAGTAATTTTATTAAGGGTATTATAATTAATCATCCTGATTATAAGACGAAATTTGAACATTTGATAAATTGTGAAATTGATGTTGAAAATAATGGATATGGTAGTAAGCACTTTCGTATAGGAGAAAAAGCATTTTCGTGGTATAATTGTATTAATTACATTGGGGTAAATAAAGAGAAACAAATGATGAGATACACCAAGACCAAATTTAATGATGCTTGTAGAAATACTATAAAAAATCAAATAGAAGAATATTTAAATAGAATGGTAATAGACATTTTCATTGAGCCGAAATATATATGTGAAATAACAAAAGAAATACACGATAGAAAAAACGTTCATGTTGACCATCACTTTGAAAAAATAAAGTTTAAAGAAATTACAGACCGATATTTAGAAGAGAATAAATTAAATTATCGCAATGTAGAAACAGAAGAAAGAGAAGACTTTAGAGAAATTCTAAAAGAGCCACACTATACACAATTTAACAATTTTCATAGAGAAAAAGCGATATTAAGAATAATTAAAAAAGAGATAAATTTAGTCGGTAGCGTGCTACCGACAATTGTCCAAGGGACTAATTTAAAGGAGAATGTAGTGTGATTATAGAATATATTTAACAATTTCTTTTTTGAGTTCTGGATAGTTTACCATCATCGGTTGCTTGTTCAACCATATTAAGTATTGCTTGTCAAATACAGCGACATCAGCAACGGACTTCCCCTTATATTTTCCAATAGGTAGCAATCCTTGTTCTTGAAGTTTTTTACTTTCAGATTTATATTCATTTACATGACCATCAATGACTTGCTTGATATCATCCAAAGTAAATGTTTTATTATTAATAGAAAGTTTTTCAAATTTTTCCGCGAGAGACTTGAGAGACATTAGTATATACTATAGGATATAAAAAATAAAAAATTAATTAATATTTATCAAATACACTTTCATACAATGTTGAATTTTCAACATAATGCTCATTTTTGCTTACATTAATAGTAGCCGAATGGTCTCGTTTCAATTGCGTTATCAATAACTCCTATAACCTGTCGTTTCGTGTATGTATAACTAAATATTTTTTCTAAGTATTCGCTTGTTATCTTTTTCTTTTGCTTGTCTCTTGTTATCTTGCTGTTTTCTACAATCACAACCTTACCAGACTTCTCAATTCGTTTAGCAATACATTTCTCTTCATCTGTTTTCAATAGTTCTAGTAATTCGTTTTTTCCTTTCTCATACAATTCAGTGTTCTTTAGTCCCAAGCCACAACTGATAACACTTAACATGTTAGGTAGGTTTAATGCTTTGTTAGTCTCATAGTTCATGCTGAAACCCTTTACTTTCATACAGGCCTGCCCATTATCCAATACATATCCATAACATTTCGCCCCGCCCCCAACAAAGGTTTTTATTTTGGCTCCACCTAATTCATCAGTCCATTCACCTAATAATTCACCTGTTTTTTCTTCTACTTCTCCTTTTGTTAAGTCAGTAGTATATATTACACTATCGGTATCGTGGTATAATATTCTGTATCCTAATTTGTCCATCTTATCATAAAGCCTCATTCTAGCATGGCATGTAGTAAATAGAGCAATAACAATATTTGTTTTAATTGGGTCGCTCACAGCATCCTGTTTTAAGTCATAACTTGCTTCCACTACATCTTCATTAACTATATTAATATTAATGTTGTCAATTGTCTTATCGTTCATTAGTTTGTATAAATCATCTTTGTCTCTTATAAATTTAGTTTGTGTTTTATTTTGTTTTTCTCCAAATTTTCCCCATAAAGAGTTTAAGCACAACTTGGCAACAGCTCTTCTTCCAGAGTTCTTTTCTATTTTATCTTTATCCATTCTAACACCCATTTTAATTTCCATATTGTCAATGTAGCGATTTTTATCTTCATCTGTGATACATCCTTTTGGGTATCCTGTAGACTCTTGTTTTACCTTGATAAAGGTTTTAATGTATTCTTTGAATAAACTATCACTTTGTTCAACCCAGTTCCACACTTCATATACTTTCATCAATTTGTATCCTTTGTCAAGTGCCTTATAGATTTCTGGAGTAGCCCATGTTCCTGTTAATGCTCGCTCATTATCAGAGTGATTACATTGGCCGTGGCGTCCTGTCATCCCGCACTTATCGCATAGGTAATACATCATCTTACCTCTGTCTGCTTTTGGTAAGACTGGATGGATTAATCTTCTAGGCGGAAGCATTTTTGCTTTTACAATTCCGAAATAGACTTTATTAATAATATTCATTGCTACTTGTTTTCTTTCTGTCTCATTCTTTGGATGTATGATTTCATGGTGCCCTGTCGGATAAGGGTCATAATACATAACAGCGGGATACAATCCAGAGACATCAATGTAATTAGCATATTCACTTTCATGTCTTGATTTCCAGTATAATGTGAGAGCATTAGTTCTGCCTCCAAACATTGCTTCTCTCGGACTTAATCGTTCTTGCTCCATAATTTGTTCATTTGTATCTTCTGCCAATACTTGACTTGTTCTAGATAGTCTCCATTCGCATTCCCAAATAGTAATGACTTTGGATACTCCGTAGAGTTTGCTCAATAAAACTTCTCTTGACTTTGTATTTTTATATAGTTCTCCCATAGTCTTATTTTTCTTAATATTCATTGTATTGCTGTTATAGCACTTCTGACATCCGTGCCAATGACATCCATAAAACTCATAAGCGACGTTTTTTTTGCCGTCCCATCCATCTACGTATACATTGGACTGCTTTGAGTTGAGGTAAAACATTTTTTCACCTCCATTGAAGGCATGTTTAATGTCAGTATTGTCTAATCTACTACGATATGCTAACCATTCAACACATGCCCGTGAGGTCATCCTGTTTTGCTTTTCATTCTTCAATACAGCAATTGATTTCTCAGGCATAAATTTACCACGATATAAGGCCATCACACAACTCGCAATTGTTGTATATCTAAAAGGGTCAATACCGAATTCTAGAAACGAGTTTCTAAACATCATACAGCCTCGTCTCAATATATCAACATCGGAATGGCAATACTCAGCAATTTCTTTTTTCATGTCAAAGTGATTGTTGATACTAACTTGCTCATCATACCAATTTAAGAATTCCTGTCTTTTATCTCCTTTCATTGTGTTGTATCCGTAATGTTTCTTATGTGGCATTACACCTACATAATTTTGATTTTTTGAAGTATTGAAGAAATGTGGAAAGTAGCCTTTTTTAAGTTCATTCAATCCAAATGTCTTAGGAAAATCAGCCAATGGCATTGGAAGAAAACTTAGACTATCAATAAATCTAAATTTCTTATGTATCATCATCATAATTTTACCTCCTTGATAAATGACAAATGGCACATGTCCATTATCAACTAACCACTTGAGAATAAACTGACAATCGTAGCCTCTGGCATTATGTGCTATAAATGTATAATCATTATGCTTGATATCAAATATCCACTTACAGAAGTCATCAATATTCTTGTGAATTATTGGTGTGCTGTCGTTGAAATACTGGCTTTCAGTATGATTAACGATATGTTCACCTGTGTCTTGTGTTGCCTCAAAATCAAAGAATACATATTTTTCTGTTGGCGGTAGGATTGCTTTTTGAGATATTTCGCATTTGTGTTCTAGTGGTTGTATTTCTTTACAATTACGACACTTCGCATATCCGCATTTATGTCCATCTTTAGTTTTATAATTTGTTCCGCATTCCTTACATTTTGCTTTTTCATCGCACATATTAGAAATGTTCTTATTCTCCAAAGCATCCTTTTTATGGTTGATATAACATTGCTTGTTAGGAAAGTTTCTACAACATTCTTTACATTCAATCCACTGAGATTTATCTTTTATACCTTGACAGCCAGATACTCCGCATATATTACATACAAATTCGCACGAGTGTGTGTTCATATATCCTCTTAGGCATAACTCACAGAAGTTCTTTTTACTTAGCATAGACTTCATATTAGTTATAGCATCGTAATGTCCTTCTGTTTTGAGAATATAAAGATTAGTAAGCCGTTCGCCGCTGGCATCAAGTAGATCTGTTTTATAAACGATTTTGTCAGGGAATTCAACAATAACCAAATTATAGTTAATGTAATTAGCAAATATATTAATCTCTGGAATACCACAGACATTTTCAATAACATTTGCTTTCTCATGTAGTTCTCTTGCTAATTCTTCTTGTATCTTTCTTCCTTTCATAATCTGTGAATATTTTTCATTATTTTCTTTTTTTGCTCGGACTACAACAATTGCCCTTGCTAAGCATATGTTATCGGTGTTGTTGATTTGGATAACCCCTCTTTTCTTATAGATATCTAATTTGTTAATAACTTGTAGCCTTGTTCCTCCTGTAGGCATCTTAATAGATTTTAATACAAACTTTAAATTATCCATATTTGCTCCTTTTTCATCAGTATAAAGGCTTTCATTACTTTGAAATATATTAGATAATCTTTCTAATACATCTTCAACAGAAATTTCGTTAATAGTTTTCATACCTGTTGATACTGCTCCATAATGACCATTTATAAATTCAATACTTAAACTGACTTTACTATTTGGTGGATGTCTTTGAATAAAATCTTTTAGGATAATTCCAATAAAATTTATTACATCTCTAATAGTGAATGAATGAAGGTTTCCAGTAATCCTCACTTTATACTGGCTCTCATTAATTCCGAGTTTGTGTTCTTCGCTGTTGTCCCGTAATATATCATAATTACCATATCGCATCAAGTCTCTGACATTCTCCTGTCTGATACTTTGAGAAATTGCAATAGGCAATGGAGGAGCAATAGGAATATTTTGTTGTTGGAAGTACGAAACACCTCTTACTCGGTTTAAGTAATTTTGGGCTGTTGGCGTATCAATCCGTATATACCTATTACTTGGTTGAATAAACAGCGCATCATGTCCCCTAACATGTTTAATTTCATAATTTATCTTGTATTCCCTTAGTTTGTCTAGCCGATAGACAACACCTTTGTAGTCGTGTGTGTCCATTTTATATACTAAGAAATATAAAAGTTTGAAAATTAAATAATTAAAGTATGGGTTGTGATTTTTGACAGATTACCTCTTTTATATAGTGTTATAATTCTTATCCTTAACATGAATTAAAAATTATGACACACCATAGAGCGCCGCGGAGACAACACATCAAAAAATAATTTTCTCTTTTTGATTTTTGTTTTGAAAGTAGAAGACACTACTTCATTCTGTATGAGTTATAAGAAGCATTGTATGAACTAGAATCAATTCTTTGGCTGTTTGGATAAGTGCCACAATTACAATTCTTTTCAGACCTATTGCATGTATCGCATCTATCTTTTGTTTCTAAGTATTTTTTATGTTTTAATGTTTTCTCATGAATTTCTTTACCTCCTACTTCAATTGTTGAGCCACATTCACATGTATATTTTTCTTGGCCTGATGAAACTTTACTTGAAACTTTCATTCCTTTCATCCATAGATCGTGATAAACAGATTCAAGATGTCTTGATTTATATGTAATTGCTGTTTCATATCCACACTCACACTTAAATTTTTTCTTACTCCATATTTTGTTATAGTCTCTATTATATTGTAATTTATTCTGTTTTAATCTTTCATCATTATATTTCTTCCAGAGTTCATATTTTGGCTTTATGTTTTCTTCATAAAATTTGTTTGCTTGCTGTTCCGCTTGTTCTTTATTTCTTTGTCCATTAATACAAAAGTTTTTTACTTTATTTTTACCTTCTTCATTCCATTTTACAACTACCCTTGGACTCTTTGTCTCTTCAAAAACATACACGCCACCCTTCGTTATTTTCTGTGGAATCTCGCTCATATTATATAGTGTTATAATTCTTATCCTTAACATGAATTAAAAATTATAACACACTAACAGATAACCTGAATACCGCCACTTGTCGGAGATTGGGTGCCACCAGAGAAGTTCTATTCCCGTGAATATGTCTTTACAACACCTCAACACGGCGGTGTTGGCGTGTTTTTAGGCTAAAAACAGAAAATCAGAATTCTGTCTGGACAACTTTTGGAAAAGCAGAAAAGTCCAAAAGACTTCTTGTATTAATCAAAAAAATTTGGAGACATTGTCTTATAGTGGCACTATATAAAAAATCAAACTTTCAATAGGAGAAGTTATTTCATCGTTTTGAAATAGTTTTATTTTTTAATGTCGCGACTTTGCGATTAATAGGAGAGCGAATTTAGCCGTTATCTCTCTTGCTACCCCCCCATGTCTCCAAATGGCGTCTTGTAGTGGCACCTCTACTACTGATACATACACCTACATACACATAGATCCATACAAACATACACACATACATACAATGTACATACATACATGCATACATACATACATGCATACATACACACATACATTCATACATACATACATAAACACACACACATACATACATACATACATACATACATACAATGTACATACAATGTAAATACATACATACATACATACACACACACATACACACATACATACATACATACATACATAAACACACACACACACACATACATACATACATACATACATACATACATACATACATACGTATACATACATACGTACATACATACATACATACATACATACAATGTACATACATACATACACACACACATACATACATACATACATACGAGTAGAAGAAATGTCGATAGGCCTGATAAACAGGATGCCATTTTTGCAGGGGTGGGATAATCTACTGCCTTTTTGCCCCCGGTCCGTGTAGGAAAAAATGGCATTCGACCCTACCCACAAGCGCGATTCTCCTTATTTTTTGCCATAAATATCAGCCACTGATTTTTTTTTGTAAAAAACAGACGATTGACCAAACGCGAAACCATTGCGGTTTCTGATCTCGCTAGCGTGTCGATGTTACCCGGAGTCGTTGCTGCTTCAGCCAGTGCCGCGTCCAAGGGAAGCTCGGTAGAGAGTCTAGCTCCTGCCGAACAGACCGAACGACCGACACTGAGCAAAGAAGGCAAGCAAGACAGTGGTTTCACGGTCGGCTCGGCTGAGAGTCTAGCTCCTGCCCGACAGGCTGCGCAACTGCTGCTGTGCTTGCAAAGAAAAAAACGTGACGATGGCAAGACCGCTGTAAGTTTGGCCCCCGCCGATCAAATGCTGTTGTCGGCGCAAAACAGCCACAGTGATGACGGCAAGGCTGCTGTGAGCGTGGCTCCTGCCAAGCAGTCCAAACGACTTATGCTGGAAAGCAGCGACGACGAGGATAGTTATAACCACTCCGCTGCCAAAGCAGACACTCTACCATACGGGGAAGAAGACTACCACACCGAGGCTGGTTCGGACCGTGGTGACGGCTGGTCTGCACTCAACACAACCAACAGAGAGTACACGTTTATCACCTACGACCCCTGGTTCGTACACCACGCAAAGGGGGAGATCATATTTGGTGTGAAGTCTGAGCGCAAAGACGTAGACAAGGCGCAATGTGACCAGATTGTGAGGAAGATAGATGACTTTCTCAGTGAGCACTCAGGGCGCGCGTTCGACATGCGAGAGAGGCACCTCAAGGCCGCGATCTTGGCGGGCGAGAAGAGAATGAAGATTTACCTGGAACTCAAGGCACAACTGAAGAGAGAGCATACCGACGCCGAGCGGCAGTTGGCGGGGGCGTACGCAGAAGCTTATTATCCGCAAGACGGCAAGGGAGACGTGCCACTTGGCACAGGAAAGGTTCTACAGGAGCAGGGCAGCGGCAACAGAGACTGTGTGACACACGCATACTTGAACTTGCTGCCGCCGGCGTCTAGTAAGAAGTCTGGCTATCGCAGGCGCCTCGTCCGCAGCCTGCATACTGCTTCTCTCAGTTCTTTCTGCCACGAAGACGCGAAGGATTACTGGTACGTCGACGCAGACGGCGTAGTTTGGCAACCACACCTGCTGAAGAGCGCCTCTTTCAACGACATCGCCCGCCGCCGTGTACGCGGGGACATGCTCATGGCGTGTGATGGGCACTGCGTCGCTGTCCGCAAGAACAAGATCCTCAACGCCGGTTCCAAGCGGGAGATGCCACTGACGCGCGCGAACCTCATCAGCGTCTGGATCAAGGACGGGTATCACATCGAGGTCGCCAGGTTGTAGACATTTTTTCAGTCGTTGGATTGTTAAAAGTACATGTTTGGTTTACAAACTTTTGTGCGTGTGTGTGTGACTTTGAAATACAGCTTGTACCGGGCCGTGCAGAGGACTGAAACGTGCCCGAGGTAAGTACATTTTGTTAAAGACCACCCGTCACTAATAACACAGAAAACTTCCCTGGAATTCTCCAAAAGTTTGGACCTTTTGTTAGAATCTAGGCTACTATACAGGCTGATTTCTATCAAAAGGTCCAGCCTTCAGTTTTTCCGGGGAAAATGGAACAAAAGAGGAGGGAGGGGGGCCACCGCCTAACTGATCAGCGGCGGTCGCCACTTAGCTGTCTTGTGGTGGGTGCCCCCTCCTCCCTCTTTTTTCCCTATTTTTCCGTGAAATCTCACAGTCTGGACCTTTTGATAGAATTTAGGCTAGTATAGAGGCTGATTTCTAACAAAAGGTCCAGCATGGCAGTTTTCCCGTGGAAAAGGGAAATGTGTAATTTCCCGTGAAATCTCACAGTCCGGACCTTTTGTTGGAATCTAGGCTACTATACAGGCTAATTTCTAACAAAAGGTCCAGCCTTCAGTTTTCCCGGGGAAAAAAGTAGAAAAAAAAAGAGAAAAAGAAGGGAGAGAGAGAGGGAAGGGGGGGGAGGGGGGGGGGGTCACCGCCTAACTGATCAGTGGCGATCGCAACTTAGCCGTCTTATGGTGGGTACCACTCCTCCTCCTCCCTCTCTCTCCTCTCTCTTCCTTTTTTCCCCGTATCCCCGTGAAATCTCATAGTCTGGACCTTTTGATGGAAATCCTGTTATTATATGGCTGGATTCTGATCAAAAGGTCCGTCACTGAACCGTCTGGTGGTGGGTGCCACCCCTCTTCCTTTTTTCCCCGTATCCCCGGTAAATCTCACGGTCTGGACCTTTTGATGGAAATCCTGCTAGTATAAGGGCTGGATTCTGATCAAAAGGTCCGCCACCGAACAGTCTGGTGGTGGGTGGCACCCCCTCCTCCCTTTTTTTTAGTTTCCCGGGAAATCTCACGGTCTGGACCTTTTGATGGAAATCCTGCTACTATAGGGGCTAATTTCCATCAAAAGGTCTGCCATCCCGGGAATTTAGGTGGTGGGTGCCACTTTCCGGGAAAATGTCACGGTCTGGACCTTTTGATGGAAATCCGGCTACTATAGGGGCTAATTTTGATCAAAAGGTCCTGGTCAAGGAAATTTGCCTGGTTCAGCGGCTGGTCGGGACCTTTTGATGGAAATTGGGTTGTATGAAGCTGGATTTTGATCAAAAGGTCCGGAAAATTCTGGACCTTTTGATGGAAATTAGGTTGTATGAGGCTGGATTTTGATCAAAAGGTCCAGAAGGCAGGTTAAGGCTTTAGCAGTAGGGAGGGGTTGGGGAGGGCTGCGAGGGCGGAGAGGGTGGCGAGCGCCCCCCATTGGCGACCCTTGGTCCGGGGGAAAAGGGATCAGGTTGCTATGCGGGCAGTGACTGAGACTAAAAAAATTTCTTCTTTGTTTATAAAGAGTACAACGACTGAACAAGACTAACCATGTTGGCAGTTTGCCCTACTTGCGGCGCTTGCTTTTTTGAAGGCCAGCTGTACTGGTCCGGGACTTGCAAAAAAGGTGATCCTCGAGACTTGGCCTCCCTCGTGTGCCGCCCTTACGGTGACGGCGCCTGCATCAACCCCGCGCGAGACGTCCCTGGTGGAGACACTTGGGCGGAGCGGATGCGCTTCGTGGACAATTTCCTAGACGAGATTCTGTAAAAATAACTAAAAACTTTTTTTTCTCTCTTGGTGAGTCAGTAAACTAAATGGACTCTGGCCGGGGAAACAAGCGCCGCCGGCTCGATGGCTCGACTGACTCTTTTGTGCTGCCGGGGGCCGGACAGAACGGCGACGTCCTCGTCTCGGACGGCGACGGGGGCGTGAGATGGGCGAGTGACGGCGCGCCGGGCCTCAGCAGTCACTTAATAAACTACGCCAACCCTCACCAAGTCACGGCCGCCCAGGTCGGAGCTCCTACTACTACTGCCTTCACCTCACACACGACGAACTACAACAACCCCCACCAAGTGTCGCTCGCGAATCTCGTGAACTCGTCGACGCTCAAGCTGACGGGGGCGGGCGGCGACAGCACGCTTTCCGCTCCTGCCTCTGGCTCCTCTGCGCTCAAGTTGCCGGCCGCGTTGCCCTCTACCGGACAGACAGCCTTGGTCACATTAGACAGCAGCGGCAACTTGGGCACTGGCGCCGCGAATTCGCTAGCGCTGGTAGCTTGGGGCCCCTACACGTTTCCTGTGTTCAGCAACTACACTTACGGCAGCACGTGGACAGCGACAGTGAGCAGCGAAGATGTCGGTTCCTGGCAAGCCTGGAAAATGTTTGACAACGTCACTGCCGGAGATACAGGCTGGGTCAGCAAGAACTACTACACGTATCCAGCAGGGGATTACGACGTGGCGGGCGCGGGCGCGAACGCACAGACCACCAACGGGGTACAAGGAGAGTGGTTCCAGCTGCGTCGCTCTGATAGTGCGCGGATGCTGCTGTCGAGTTTTGATTGGTACCCTCGTGTTTATGTCGGGGATTCAACTGGATTATATGCAACCTGGCCAAAAAGTCTTACGGTACTAGGCTCGAACGATGCTGCCGACCCTCCCACTAACTGGACGGTGCTGTACCAGAACACCAGCATCTCTTCTTGGGCAGTAAATGAGGTTTCGAGGACGTTTACACTCACCACTTCGTATACAGGTACTAATTACTTTAGAGTCCATCGCTGGGTCATCGAAAAGATCTACCCTGGAGGAAACAGTGCAGCCCGCTGGGTACGTTGCGCAGAGCTGAAACCTAACTTTGCAGCCGCTGCTGCCAGCTCGTTGTCGCTCAGCGGGGCGGGCGGCGACAGCACGCTTTCTGCTCCGACTACTGGTTCTTCTTCGCTCAGGCTGCCGACTGCTCTACCAAGCAGCACGTCACTATTGACTATCGGCGCCAGTGGCCAGCTCAGTCACACACAGCAACCTACGACCGAAGTGACAGGACCAGTCTGGCCGACCGCCTACAATAGCTGGACAGTCGTTTCGGGCACCTTGGCGACCGCGAATTCGTGGACTCTGGCGGCTTCTTCCTCGAACGCCAACTCCGACTACTGGGTGGACAAAGTTGTGCAGAACAACAACTTTTATTACTGGGCCTCTAATGGTGGGTATGTCAACGGTGTGGGCAGCCAGTGGATTAAGATATACAACCCGCGCAAGCACCGAATGTCCTCTATTAACATATGGGGTTCGCCTAACGGTAACACCTGGTCACCCAAACAAGTGTTGCTCCAGGGCTCTGATAACGACTCGACCTGGGTCGACCTAAACCGCTTTACTAGCCTAACTGGAGGCACTTACACACTGAACACGCTGACCCCTTCTGCTGGCAACAGCGCCTACAAGTACCACCGGCTTGTGGTCGAGCAGATCCAGGCCGTCGCAACTACCAGCTGCCAGATCGGCGGCCTTGTGCCGACGTTCGTGCCAGATTCTGCCCCGCTTACTCTCGCTGCCAGCACCGCGACCAACACTGGCTACCTGACCACACTGACAATCAACGCCGACCCTCCCGCGGCGACGTCGCTGGTGTCGCTGACCCCGGCCGGGGCGCTGAGTGCTTCGTCACTAAAGACACTGGGTTCGCTGCCTGGCAGCACCTCGCTCGTGACAGTGGACTCGGGAGGCCAGCTAGCGACAGGGGCTGCCAGTTTGCTGTCACTCAGCGGGGCTGGAGGCACCAGCACACTCGCCGCCCCGGCTTCTGGCTCCTCTGCACTCCAGCTACCGACCGCCCTGCCTGGTAGCACTGCGTTAGTGACCCTTGATTCCAGCGGCCAGCTAGCGACAGGGGCGGCCAGCTCGTTATTCACTCAGCTAGCCTCAGCGCCGGCCAGAATGCCGTTCTGAGCCTGACTTCTGCGGGGCAGATGGTGACCCAGAGCACTTCCACCACGGTCGTGACGTCTGGCTCGGTGGCGCTGCCAACCTGGACTTCCATGTCGGCATATACGCCTACCACGGACCCTAACTGGGTGCTCAGCCACTCTTCCGCACAAGCAGGCCAGGAGAGCTATAGAGTTTTCGATGGCGTCGCTGCCAATGGCTGGACTAGCCTCGGCAACTACAACTCGGACGGGAGTATCAACACAACCAACAACGCCGTTACCAACGTAGGCGGCAGCAACGTGTACGGCGAGTACTTTACGCTCCAGCACCAGCGGCGCCGGTACAGGATCACGAGCTTCGCGTTGACCAACGGAGTTACTCTCAGTACCTCGACCAAAAGCTTCACGTTGGCGGGGTCGGACAATGGCAGTACCTGGACACTGGTCTGGTCCGGTAACTTCTCTTTTACCACGACGTCACAGACCCTGAACTCGAGCGCGCCCGCTTCGACCGCGTTCTATTACTACCACCGGTTTATTGTCACTTCGGTACATTCGAGTGCCGCGTCCGTCGTGGGGACCTTTGCGCCCGTCGTTGAGTCCGAGGGCGTGTCGGCCACTGCCACTGGCCTCACGGGCGTGGATTCGATCGTGTGCGGCAAAAACACGCTGAAGCTGCCAACCGCGCTGCCCTCCGCCGGCACGGACCGCGCGGTGCAGATCAACGACCTCGGCGAGTTCGAGCTGGGCACGTGGGACCGTGGCCACTGGCTGACGAGTGACACGGCCGTCTCTGTTAATAGCGGAGCTGGCAGGAAGATCCCGGTCGATGGCGTAGTGAGGCTGGCGCCCATATACGGCAACATCACCGTAAGCCATGCCAACGGCTTCACGACCTGGCAGAACACGTCCGGTATGCCCAGGAAATGGCTGATCACTGCCTCGTTCAAGTTTATTACTTCGGCAGCGGCTACCAACAACCCGCCGACCAGTGGCGCCTATTACGATGTCTGGGTCGAAAGGAATTCAGTGAGACCCGCCTCAAGCACCGGCGTACAGCAGACAGAAGCCAATTTTCAGGCGACAACTACCGCCCATGGGCTCTATGGCAACGGGCGGTTCGCTTCGCCCAGCCTGTCGGGCATCATGGAAGTGGCGGCAAATGAGTATATCTGGTTCGAAGCCTTTGGCGACACGCAAGGCGGTGTCACGTGGAGCCTTGTCGTCGGCGGTTCAACTGTTTATTCAAGAGGCAGAGTGTCTATTACGGAGATCCCGGGCTAATTTTTTTTCTTTCAAGTCTGTATTTTTTAATTAAAAAAGAAATGGACGCGTTACGACAAGCACTAGCCGACAACGAGAACGAGCTGGCCACGTGCCTAGCCCGCCGCCGGATCCTGGCCGTAGAGCGAGAGAAGTTACAGCTGCAGATTGCGCTCTGTGAAAAGGTCTGTGGTTCAACTTGCAGGGAGACACGCCTGCAGATCAAGCAGTTGATCCAACAAGAAGAGGAAGCAGAAGCGGCCGCCGAGTCTGCCGCCCACGCGGCCGTCGAAGCCGAAATGGCACTAGAAGAGACGGTCGTGGAGATGCTGCCTGACACCATCAATGGCTAGAAGTCCTGGTCTAGGCCCCATTCGGGCTCCTTGGCCGGCGCCCGCGCGTACTCGCTCACTCTTTTTTCGAAAAAGTTAGTCTTGCCTACCACGCCTAGCTGTTCCATGAAGGGCAGAGGGCACTTGGCCACTCCGTACAGCTTTTCGCTCAGGCCCAAGTTCTGCAGCAGGCCGTCCGCCACAAACTCGACGTACCGCTCCATCAGCGTCGCGTTCAGGCCCAGCAAGGCCACCGGCAGCGACTCGCTGATGAACCTCCGTTCGACTTCGACACAGCCCGCCACGATCTGGAAAATGCGCGACATCTGCAGCTTGTTTGACACGTGGTGCTTGTACAAGTGGCACGCGAACAGGCCGTGCTGCGTCTCGTCCCGCGCAATAAACTCGTTGCTGGTGCACAGGCCCTGCAGCAGGCCCGGGTGCTTTTGTTTCAGCCAAAAGATGGAGGCGAAAGAAGAGGCGAACTGGACAAGTTCCACACAAGCGAACGCCACCAGCCGCTCGGCAAACGAGGACCGGGCCGGGCTGAGCCACTGCAGCGCCCACTTGGCTTTTTGGGCGACGGTCGGGACCTGTGTGATCGCATTGAACAACTTGTCCTTCTCTTGCTGGTCGCTGATGATCGTGTCGATCAACAGGCTGTAGGTCCGCGAGTGTTCGGCCTCATTAAAGATCTGGTAAGAATAAAAAAGTCTCGCTTCGGAATACTGCACCTCGGCCAAAAAATTAGCGGCCAGGTTCTCTTGGATGATGCCGTCCGAGCTAGCAAAGAAGCCCAGCACCATCTTGATAAAATGCTGTTCATCGGCACTCAGTTTCTTGAAATCGGCCTGTTCCCGGCTCAGGTCTAGCTCATCTGCCGTCCAGAACGACCGCAGGGAAGCTTCATAGAATGAATACAGGTCCGGACGCCGTATCGGGAAGAGACAAAATCGCGATGCTTCCGGCACGAGCAGTTTTTCTTCAGTGTCCATAATTCGTTCAGCTGCCTGTTGTCCAGTTCCAGCAAGGCCATCTCTTTTAATACTATAAGAGGGAAAGAGGATATATTTTTTTTCTTATGGCGCAAAACAAAGACTAACTATGTTGCAAAGACGTAAGACCGAACAGCGGCTGATGCCCTCGTCGCCAGAGTCCATCACCGTAACCTCGCACGAGCTCGCACTCGAGCTCAAGCGCAGCTACAGCGATTTCTCTTGGCAGAGCGTGCCGCAGCTCATTGTTCACGGGGTCAAGTACCTTGCCCTATATACTAATCATACGGGCGAGGAGAAGAAGCAGATCCTCATTTCGGTCCTCGTCGACTTGTGCCCCGACGACAACGTGGACAAGCTGATCCCGCCCGTGGTCGATGTCATCTGGGAGCTCGTGAAGGCCGCCCTCGCTACCAACTGCTGCGAGCTGTGTCCCAAAGTCTGCACTATCAGCTAATTAGGCATCGGTATCAAGTGCCTGCCCAGCGTCATGGGCGTGCTTCGGTGGATCCTGACCGGGTCGCCGCTCGTGACCATCTGCGCGCGCGCTTTGGCCAGCTTCTCGCGGTCCAGGCGGTGCGCCCACAACACCACGCCCGGTATAACTTGCTCGTTCGAACGCACTTTCTCCAGGGCCATGGTAATCTTGACCAGCAGCACGTCAGCTGCTAACCTAAAACGCCTCTTCTTGGCCATCTCGATTGAGAGCTCGTTCTTGACCATTTCAAAAAGGATCTCGCAGGAGAAGTGGCGCTCTGCCTTTTGCCCAAAGTTGAAAAAGCTGTTGGTGCCCGAGATGATGGCTACCAAGATTAAACATGTGACGCTGACCCAATCGTAGCCCGTCCGGCCTGCTCCGCACGCCTTGAAGCCGAAATTTCCTACGATAATCGAACAGATCGCCGGCACGATAGTGGCCAACAAGCCAAATAACAGAAAGCGGTTGTAGTAGTAGTAGCCTGCCGAGTTGTTTAATCTCGCGTGCAGGGCGCACTCGTCCACTACACTGGCAAAATAAGACTCGTGCCTCGAAGACCACTTCTCTTCCTCCCGCTTGACGTCGCTGTCGTCCGAGTCATGATTCTCGCTCGACTGCGACCGCATCGCCAGGATTTTATCCTCGTCCATCTTTACTTTTGGTGGTGGGAAACTGCAAGATTTAAAAAAAAGATGTGTGACTGCTGGGCCGGCGGCCACTCGGTCAACAACCGGCTTTCGACAGCAGCATCTCCCAATCCGCTCCGTTCAAGTCCACCTTGTCCCTGGTGTCAGGGTTGCACACCTGCAGGTGCAAGTACTTCGTCAGCGTCGGAAACACCACGTACTGGTCGTGCCGGTCCTGTGCCGACGACTGGTAGCCACCCGACGAGGCCAGGAAAGGAATGATCAGGCTGCCCGACTGAACTTTCGAGCCGCGAGAGACCGCGCCCGTCAGCGACACTTCCTCGTAGTTGCCGCCCGTCGAGTACGCCAGACTTGAGCATTCCTTGATCTTGATGCCTAGCGAAGTCGGCAGGCCTAACGCCACTACCTGTGGCAAGACGGTGGCCTGTCCCGGCGTCAGCGCAAAGAGCTCATTCTGGGCCGAAGTCGGGAAGCCTAGCACGGCGTGCGCGCTGTCGTCGCCGCTCTTGCTGTACACCTTGAACTCTGCTGCCGCAGATAGCGTGAACTGCAGCTTGAGCTTGGTGTCGAGATAAACCACTCCGATCGTCTGTCCTACCTGTACAAAGCCCTCGTTGATTAAAAGCGACTGCAGCGTGTCGGCCAGGGTCTCGCCAGTGTAATTTTGCGATGGGATCGTGACGGTCACATCGCCGGTGGCAGTGGAGTTTAAGTAGAGCTTGTTGTTCTTGGAGTTGATGTTGTACGTCGCGTTCGGGATCGTGGCCCAGATTAACTTGTATTTGCCTTGGATCGCTTCCGACAGCGACAGCCGGAACTCGGCCGAATCGCCCGCCCCTTGTATCCGGTCGCGGTCCTTGCTGCGGACCAGGATGTTCGTCTCCGAGATGTTGCGCAGGCCGCTCATTTCGTGAAAAAAAAATAAATGTTGTCACTAGTCTAGTACAAGAGGAAAAAAATATGCTGACACTCAGCGGCAACAAGCGCCTGCGCCTGGAGGATGTGGTCGAGACCAAACCGCTCCCCTCCATGGTCACTGCTTTTGGCGAACACAAGGTCGCGGAGTCTACCCCGCTAGTGCAGGAGACTTTCCCTTACACTGGCACCCTGAACCCGCGCAAGTTCGCGACCTCTGGCTCCGTGACCACCGCCGCCGGCCTGCTGTCGCTCAGCGGCGCCGCGCAGGCCGAGACGCTCCGTCGCTGCAAGTACCGCGCTGGACAAGGGCTCGTCTGCCGCTT
Source organism: Paulinella micropora (assembly GCA_019918135.1). Classification (NCBI taxonomy): domain Eukaryota; phylum Cercozoa; class Imbricatea; order Euglyphida; family Paulinellidae; genus Paulinella; species Paulinella micropora. Next base: position 61,294 of record WBZZ01001261.1, read on the forward strand.
CACGGCGCTGTTCCCCGCCGCATTCAACGCGGCTAACTCGGCCATAGCCGGCCTCGGAGACGACAACAACGGGTTTTTCTTTGTGCAGGACCAGACCAGAGCAAACAGGCTGCGGATCCTGCACCGCAACGCGACCGTCGACACTTACGTCGACCAGAAAGACTGGAACCTGAACAACTGCCTGGGCGGCGACGACGTCATGGACCGCAAGGACTGGGCCAAGGGCAACATTTTTCAGATCCAGATGCAGTACCTAGGGTTTGGGGCCGTCACGTTCTCGGTCGAGAGGCAGTCTGACGGGGTGCTTGTCCCGGTGCACCGAATCCAGTACGCGGGCGCCAACACGACGCCTTCGCTCTCCAACGCATCGTTACCGTTCAGGCTCAAGACCACCGGCGCAAATGCGCTGGTGCGCACCGCCAGCGTCGGCGTCATGGTCGAAGGCCCCGTGAGGCAGCTGGGCCTTAGCTTCGCGCGCACGAACGTACAGACGATTGGCACGACCGAACAGAACGTGATGGTGATCCGCAACAAGAGCTTGATCGGCGCCCTCCCTAACAACGACCTGCTGTTCCCGACCTTGTTGACCGCTACGGCCGTCTCGGGCACCAAGCCCGTGATCCTCCGAGTGCTCACGCAAGCCACGTTCGGCAGCGCGCCTACCTACGCGAGCCACGACGCTGCCGCCTCTAACACAGATTACTCCGCGTCCCTCGTCACGGTGTCTAGTGGCAACGCGGTGGCCGCGTGCGTCGTGTCGGCCACGGGCTCGGCGTCTGCCTCGCTGGACCTGAGCAGGCTCAATATCGCTATCGGGCCGGGAGAAATACTTTGTATCGCGGCCAGCACTACTTCCGGGTCGGCAGACGTGCACTTGAGCTTGTCTTGGTACGAGGACGTGTGATACAAAAAAAAGAAAGTCCGTCTTGCATTATTAAAAACAAAAGGGACGGAGAAAAAGGATGAAGATCGTGTCAATCGATCCGGGATTAAGAAACTTGGGTGTCGTGGTGCTCGAAAAGGACAACCGTACCAACGCCATTTCAGTCACGTATGCCAACGTTCTGGACATAGCCAGACAGACGGACACTGACTCCTTCAAGACCAAGTCCCTGTTCGCATGCCTTAGCGCGATTGAGGAACTGTATAACGCCGACGTAGCAGTAGTAGAGGATCAAAACTTCGGGAGAGCAAATACCTGCCCGGACAATTTGCTCATTCAAGCGGCGGCCGGCGCAACTATGCTCAGTCTCGGTGCTAAGGAGCTACTTTTCTATCAGAGCTCATTCAAGTTTTCGTGCTTCTTCTCACTTACTCCGACGATATCCGGTCGAGTCAAGGGAAAATACAAAGTTCAATCTAAAGTATTGGCACAAAATTTAATAGAATCGTTCAGTGTAACTGGCGAGACTAAATGCCTCACGGAGTCAGATCACTTGAGCGACGCCTTTGGTCTTGCCTTCTGTGCGCTGGTCAGAGGGACCGCACGAGGGCCGGGCGGCCAGCTGGCAGTGCGTCGCTCTGAGCCTGTACCGATCCCTGTTGGGGTGCAGACGCGGAAGCAGGAGCAGCCGCCTTCTGTTGGTTCCATTTCGAGCTGATGTACGCCATGCGTTCTTTGTGCGCCATGGCCTTGACTTCGGGCGTGGCCATCTGCTCCTTGAAAAAAGTGTTGTACGCGGACGGCGCGCGGGGCTTGCGTTCTTTCTTCTCCTTCTCGGGAGCAGCGGTGGCGTGTCCACAAGTCGCACAGTTGGAAGACATCTTTTGTCCTTTGTTATAATAGAGCAACAAGAAGATTCTTTTTTTTAATTTAAAAAAACGTAACGTTATTTAATCTAGAATCTTAAACCGATGCCACCTCCAGGCTGCCGTTTGCTTCGTGCAAATACTTGAAGTACGCTGAATAGATCGTGATGTCGTACAAGCCATCAATGACTCCGCGCCTGCCCGATACGGTGGCGGCTACAACCATCTCTTCTTGGGCGTTGTAAGTAGCCGCGGATGTGTCCGGCGCCTGCTGGAACTTCAGCTTAAGCTGGTGGAAGTCGCCGCGTGACCAGAGCACGGGCTGGTCATTTAAGTCCGTGATGGACGCAGTGTACTCCATCGCCGCACTGACCTCCCAGTCGACCGTGTTGGCTGCGCTAGGTCGAGTGTTGCTGAACTTGATCTTGACCCCGCACGAGCGCAGCCAGCTACTGGAAGCAAGCAAAGTGTTGAGGTATGTCAGCGCGGCTGTGGCGGGCGACGTGTAGCGCCTGTCGGTAATTCTGGCAAAAGTGAGGTCAGAGTCGATGTCAAGGACTGCCACCGTCACGCC
>WBZZ01001262.1:37500-40000 GCA_019918135.1 Paulinella micropora
CGAAAATGATTTGGACTGTCCGGAGCGGCTCAAGGTGAATTAGGCAACGTGACTCCCGCTCCATCAACTTCTATTCCGTCGCCGCCGCCAACTGATGTTCAAACGAGGCTGTGCTATGGCCGCCCGCCATGCTGAACCGGCTTCAAGTCAGGGTTGAACGCTCAGCACCACTCAAAAAGAACTTTTCCAGGCTTCAAACGGTGCCAGTGTGCTGGGCATGTTCAAGTCACGTTCGTACTCGAGTCCGTCGGTGTACTGCACGGTGTGACCACACCAAGGTGTATACGAAAGCATGATTTAATGATGAAATCATAGTATTCTAACTCAGGCGTGTGACACGAGAATGCGACAATGTCTTTCCGAGTCTACCGAGAAGAGTCACAAGGAAGAACCAAGGACAAAAATTGTATCCTGAAGGAAAGGTAATTGTATCCGGCCGGCGTCAGTAAGTTGAAACTTCACAACTGTGAATACTACTATGTTGACAGTGTGGTAAAAAGGCTGGTAACTGTTCTGAGCATTTTTAAAGTTCAAATTATTGCCGGAGGCTATGAAGGCCAGCTAGATGGACCAGCCCGGCATCGGTCAATCCATCGCAATAGCTGAGATCAAGGCAACGGAGGCTATGAAGGCCAGCTAGATGGACCAGCCAAGCATCAGTGACTGAACCATGTATTTTCCTTGGTTTTCTTTCTTCATCAAATTCCCAACCGTTCTCCTTGATCTTCTTTTCAATGCTGCGCAGCCCATAGATGCCTGCCGCTCCGGCAAGGTCAGAGTCCCGGATGTTGTCTATTCCGATGGTATGCACCCGAGTCCGATTTGCTGCAAGAGCTGCAAAGACTGGTTGCCTGGGTTGCATGTCCTGGAAGGTCAAGCGAGTTAGCTCTTTCCACTCCTGCCACACGGTGGTCGGAACCTAAGAGCACAACAGTAGCATTCATTAAGACAGCACCAGCTACACTAGCATTCATCAACACAGCACCAGCTACACTAGCAATATGCATAATCGTCATCTACAGTCTAAAAGCTCCCTTTTTCACAGAAAAGGGACCTACCGGCCCACGAATCTTGCACATGTCCAGGGCGAAGGGCGGCGCCGGGGGCCGCGCAGAAGGGCTGCTCGCTCTCTTGCACACGCGAGCCCAGGTTCTAAAGAGCCAGAGAGGATTGTCTGCCACGAAGGAGCAGACCAAGCGCCACAGGTCGGGCGACAGGCCAGCCAGCACAGTCGTCGCGGGCACAACCGTGGCCGTCTGGTCGCTCTCGTGTCGCTGCTTTTGGCGCTTGCTTGATCGAGTCAGATCTTGTTCTTGCTCCATCTGTCAGAGAGAGTAGACAAGACGCACAAACAGCTGCACTAAATATGTGCAAGAAACTACAATGCATGTTTTCTTTCTTTCTTTCACACACACACACATGCATGCATGCATACATACAAAAATACGTACATACATACATGCATACATACATACATTACATACATACATTACATACATGCATTACATACATATATACGTACATACATACATACATACATGAGTACATACATACATACATACATACATACATACATACATGCATGCATACATTACATACATACATTACATACATACATTACATACATACATACATACATACATACATACATACAGATTTACAGACTTACACACATACACATAACATCACATGCAAGAAACTACAATGCATGTTTTCTTTCTTTCTTTCATACACACACACATGCATGCATGCATACATACAAAAATACGTACATACATACATGCATACATACATACATGCATTACATACATATATACATACATACATACATACATACATAAGTACATACATACATACATACATACATACATGCATGCATACATTACATACATACATTACATACATACATTTCATACATACATACATACATACAGATTTACAGACTTACACACATACACATAACATCACATAGCATCACATTACATCACATTACATCACATTACATCACATTACACACATTACATCACATCACATCACATTCCATTAACCTTTAACCTTTACATTTACATACATTTACATTTACATTGCATTAAATTGCATGACATTACATTACACTAGATTACATTACATAACCATTACCATTGCATTACATTACATTACATTACATTACATTACATTACATCACATCACATTACATCATTACATTACATTACATCACATTACATTACATCACATTACATTACATCACATTACATTACATTACATTACATGAAATAGCAATGTAATGGTAATGTAATGGTAATGTCTTGGTAATGTCTTGGTAGTCTTGGTAATGTAATGGTAATGTAATAGTAATGTAATGGTAATGTAATATATTTAATGGTAATGTGATGGTAATGTGATGGTAATGTAACGGTAATGTAACGGTAATGTAATGGTAATGTAATGGTAATGGTAATGTAATGGTGATGTAATGGTAATGTAATGGTAATAATGACAT
>WBZZ01001262.1:47500-70000 GCA_019918135.1 Paulinella micropora
TTAAGTATTCTTGTATCAATGTATTGACCCGGCTGTCACTAGAGAATCACTACCCAAGCGAAGTGAGTGTCTGCCGAATCAGTCATACGTATACAATACTGTATCAGTGCAGCTCATATTACTGTCGAGATTCAATGATCATGACATGATGATTCAACTGAGTTTAGCCAACACACGTCCGAGTCATAGTAAATAAACATATGTAACATTTTCAACCTATATAATAAATTCAACCTATCATAGTATGACACTTGAAATTCACCACCAACCAGGACTATATAAAAAAGTTCAAGTTGACCGTATACAAAAACTTAGACGTCAAACTTTTTGATAGTATATAATCAAACTATTTCATATAGCTCTAACTTTTTCCTGCAAGTTTTTCTTTTTTTTTCCACTTTTTTATATTAATAATATATTACAATATATTAATAATATTAGTAAGTCAAACTATTTCGAATCATCATATGTGAAGTCCAACTTTTGAAGTTCCTACAATTCAAGTTTTTTTTTGAATTTTTTTTCAAGTTTTTAGCATTAATATTAATATTAATACCGCTATGATTATTAATAATTTATTTTGAATACTATGGTTAATAAAGTTTCTAAGTTTCTTTGAGTTTCAAACCATGACTTGAAATATTATCATAAGCCTGAGTTTAATCATAGTAAACCATTGATATTAATTAAGGGGGTTTTTAATGAGTATTCTTAACTTGAACTTCAACCAATAAGGACTTTTCAACTTGAGTTGACAGGCCTCATCTGCGCTCACGTGTCAGTGGCTCCGGAAAACAACTATTGAATCACAAGTGTCCTTGTAACCAGTACGACCCTTAACCCCCAAATGAGACACGAGCACCGAATCCGAAGACCTGACCCGTCAAAGGGGGAAAGACAGGTGGCCGAGCACGACAGGCCGAACACGTGTGAGTATGAAAGTGTGGTTTCATAACAGTTGGGGGGGGGGGGGGGGTAGGTTCTCCAGTAATCTCATATGCTTGATTTGCTAGTTTGTTGGGTACGCATTGGTTTGGAGGAATCCGATTCGTTGGGTACTCGTTGGCTATGCGCATGGTTCAACTGTAGTCATTGGCTTTGCGCCATATGTAAAGTTACCTATGATTAAAGTTTGCTAATTTGGGGGAACGATAGGCTCTTTCGTTTTATCGTTGTGTTTGAAGTTGTTGTACCATTTGCAAGTACATATGTTGAAAGGGTTTTCTATGAAAAAATAATTTATATATACATATATATATATATATATAATCTGGTGCCTACGTTTCAAATATATCACTATCAAATAAAAGTATATTTTTTAAAGAAATCACTATGGTAGACATTCATGAAAATAAGTGAAAATTATGTTGAAGACCGATTCAAGTTACGAATTTTCTTACTGCAAAATGGCTTAATGTGAAACCATCTCCTCTAGAAGCCTATCGTTACCCCACGGAAGCAATTTTTAAAAAAGGTTTAGGCCGGCCCATACCAAGTTTTAAAGGCAATTCTGTGCATTTTCCAGCCATTTTCCGTGCTCTCGACACCTTTTTACCAAAATCAAACCAAGACTGACCAACGGACTTATGCCTCCTCGGAAACAGAGCCGTAAGAAAGGCTGGGTGAAGCGTTCGAAAGGGACACAACACAAAGCCACTTCAGCCACGTCTAAGAGACACATTCAGAGAAAAAATGAGGCGGAAAAACAAACCAAGAGAGCAAAAGTAGCCCACGAAAAAGCAGAAAAAATGGAGGCCGAAGAGACAGAAAAGGAGGAAAAGGAGACGATAGAGAAAAAAATAAGGAGCTAGCAAGGGAAATGTGTTCCTTCACTTTGATGGCTCACAGCATAGACTAATAGCTGAGTGGGAGGGGCCAGGGGGGATGAAATACACACCCAAGTTAGTGGTGTGTGTGGCGAGAGATGGAGCAAAGGTAGGCAAGTCAGGCAGTATAGTAACTGTGGCAGCGAAGGTGATAGCTGTAGATAAAGACGATAACCTCATAGACATTCTCCCTGCACCTAGGTCTACTGAGGGATTGTTTCCTCTCGTGCAGGCGAAGGTGAATGAATGTTATGAGGAGATGATGGCGCTCATGGAGAACAGCCTGCAGATCATTGATGAGGACTTTGAAGTCAGATGGCTTCAAAGCCTTCGCGTCTGAACGCACATACCCAATCCACTTCAAGCAGATAGGTGATATGGTATGGAACATGGAAATGCAGGGTCACCTTGCCGCAAATTGCAAATCCTTCTGTATGTACTGCAAATGTACAAAAGATGAGAGAGGCAATTTGCGGAACGAGTGGGACACAAGAAAGAGGGGTGATGGTGGCATGGACGGGAAGAAACCTGAAGAGGCCTTATTTGACTTTATCGAGGTAGAGGACATCATTCCTGACCTACTTCATATGTGTCTGAGAGTTCATAACCGCTTTTTTACCAAGTTGTTACGTGAGGCATGGGAAGGTAGGCCCAAGCTATATATATTGGCATTTTCCCATGCCAGACGAGGACGTAACAACTAATAAAGAGAGGCAGGATAGGCTTGAGACGCTTTTGAAAGATAACCACCTTTACGGTGTCAAAATCTCACAAGCTTAAGTAGACGGCAAGGATGGCTCGAAGTGGGAGATAAATGGACAAGAGCAAGGGCATGTGCTGCGGCAAGTTTTTACGCTCGTCGTGGAAAACAAGATTGACTTTTCCTCTGTCTTGTGTCCCGGGAAATGGGATCGCCTGAGAAATTTCTGGAAAGCTTGGCATTCGCAGTACCTTATTCTCAACAACCCCACCACCATTTTCACTGAGGCCCAAGCGAGGGAGTGGCAGGACTACACACGCCTCATTTTTCGTCAGCTCACCGAGACCAGCTCACAGCCACTCCATCACAAGATGGTGAGCGGTGACTGGCACTGCCGTGGAACCAACCCTAAAACACCAGTATAATTATCGTATTAATATTAATATAAATTTGAGCAGTTTGAATTTTGAAATCCGTTAAGCAGGTTAAACTTTTTTTTTTCAAGTTCATTGTTTATTATTAGTATTAATATATAATGTTATGATGTTTTATTTTATTATTATTATTATCATTATGAATCAAGTCCGGCGACTCTCTATTAATAGCCTCGTGAGTCAGTCATGATCTGTGACAAGTTTATTATTGTTATTATTATTATTATTATTATTATTATTATTATTATTCCATCTGGGCCCTGTCGCCAGTTCGATTCCCGTCGGTGCCACCAGTATTTTCATTGAACATACCGGTCTATTTCTGGACCAGTATTTTCATTGAACATACCGGCCCGTCTGGAAGTGTTGGAACTGCCCTTGCGGGGGTGTCATTAGAGCTTATCGTCAATTCTTCGTACTCCCCTCACGGGTGAGACGATGGAGGCGCATGTGCAGAAATGCATCAGCCATTGACAGAGAAGCACTATTATTATTATTATTATTATTATTATTATTATTATTATTATTATTATTATACTTAGTTATAAATTCATTTTAAATAATTAACACAGTCACTTGCCACTTTTAATTTTAATAGGGTCGAGATCGTGATGGAAATCCAGTGCGAGATCGGGACATCGCTGGTGGTCGTCGTAACGCGGTGCTGGAAGACGTCATGAGGGCTCCCACCTACATGAACAATTTCATAACACCGTACCTGCATGTGGTGTGCAATCATATTGCTTTCCTACTCAAAAAACACACACGTTTTCATTGGTATTCCTGCCAATCTTTGGAGGTCCTTTCCCGTCCAAAATCCGTCTTTCCCTGTGTCCGTTTCCTTAACTCCTCCCTTTAAGTCTCCATGCCGCATGAATTCCCAGCCATCAAAACCCATCAAAAATGTTGTAAAACATCAACCCACGAACAAGCAAACATGAATCATATATATCCGCGTGGTTTCCCCACATATTTGCCAAAGTTAAAGGAGTGTCCCTTTCTCACAGCAATGCGTCACAGCAACCCTTGTCCCATCGCTAAACAGACCAAAAACTGCATGCTCTTTCTGCAAAACCATCCCCCCATGGTCCCCCTTACATGCCCCTGTATTCAGAAACCCACGCCCGACACTCACACCACATGAAACCCACATTCGTGTACCCTGAGCTGCAAGCTGTCAGACCCAAAAACGCCTGTCTGTCAGCAACCCAAGCCCCACTCACAAACAGATCATAAGTAGCCCTGCAACTCAAGAAAATCATTGCCCATACCTGTTTGCACGCCCCTAAACCCATAACATCTCAAGAAAAAGTAAATAACCCCAGGAAGCGTATCAGAAAAATTCCCCCCTCTCCCATTTTTCTCTCGATGTCTCTTTTCAACAGAAAATTTCCGAGAAACCAAGAAAAATTTCCATACCCCGTTTATTGTATTAGCGACTCCAGATTGTTACGATAGTAGGATATTTAATAAACAGATAATTGTTACTAACGATATGAAGACTGAGGAATACCTAAAGTAGGGACTCCGTAATCTCCAGACCAAGGATTAACCGACAGACCGGAACGATCAGTATTGCCATTATATACCGGGTGGGCCGGCATAGTAGTAAAACTTGAACTTAAACTAGTGATGAAGCCTCGGACATATTGTGCCACCGATCACTTGTGATTTGAATCAGTAGATGGAAACTAGCCTGAGGTGCAAACTACATTTGCATCATATATAAGTCATTGACTTCTCGTGTCACAGTGATCAGTGTGGCGTGAGCAGTGCAAGTCCTAAAGGAAGACTGGAACCACAACTCAACAGCTAAGCATGAGAACTTCAAACATGTATTAATAATCATCTGTTACAGCCGTGACTCAATATTTCAAGTTATAACATAACGCGGCCTGTCTAACGACATGAAGAATGAGGAATACCTAATGTAGATTAGGGGCTCCGTACTCTCCAAGCCAAGGATAACCGACAGACCGGAACATAGAGTAATGCCATTATATACCGGGTGGGCCGGCGGCGGCATAATAAGAGAAAAGAGAAATTTTCGGTCCGGTCCGTGACAGTCCGTTTTTGGTTTGGAAAGTTCTGTGTTTTTCCCCCCTTACCTTTTTCACCTTCCTCATTTCTCCCTCAGTGTAGTCGAGTCTGCCTTTTTCTCTCTTGAAGTTGTTCGCCCCTGTTTTTATCCGATACTAAGGTAGAGCTTCCCGAGTACCGAAGAAAGACTTTAAATGACACATACAGTGGTCCGGAACCGTCCGGAACAGAGTTTGGATATCATGATTGGATGGTTGGCATTCGACGAACGGAACATATGATCAGGCCCAAGGCTCATCTGTGGGGGCAAGTTTACCCGTCCGGTCCGCAGATGATAGAACGGTATGTATTCCGAGCCGATGTTGGGGATTTAGCGGCGCAGGCAAGTCGACAAAACCAGGCCAAATAGTCCGAACTACATGTTACATGTAGGTTAATACTATTACCGTGGCCCTAACACTCCCCCTGATTACTTTCAATTAGGTACTGACAGAGACATAATAAAAGATCATCCTTTTGATACTGTGGAAATATGTATTTTAGAAAGAGATGACTGATATTACACGTCTTTGACTATCGAATTTTTCACCTCTCTTAAGACTCTTGAAGCTGAAAGTCGGCTCCTCTGACAGGGGGTGTCCCATATGAAGCCGTGCCCCGCCCCACAGCTGTGACTCGCGAAGTCGAAGTCCCAGTCAGAAGTGTGACTCGAAGAGGAAGCTCACGCACACCCTCTTAACTAGCCCCTAGACTAGCTATCATTATCCTTCCCTGGAACCTTTTTATCTATTTACAGGGGACTCTATCCGCTATGCTCTATTAATACTGTACTGAGTGGCAAATAACTACCGCCGCAAATTACGGCAAATTTTGTATATTTTACTCAAGCACTCTGTTAATAGCCGCAAATGTATAGCGCAAATTTAGCAACAAATTCTGTATTATATGGACAGATATGAATCCCCAGATAAACAGAAATGGGCATATGGGGTATGAAGCACAAGACATGCAAAAATCATGATAAAAATCGATAAGCATCATATCGGGCCATTAACATGACATAACATATTCTGGGCCCCTGCAATACGAAGAAAAACACAAAGCATTCAATAAGCAAGAATTCAGCGAGAAATCCGCTAGACCTCGATTTATCATGTGTATGCTGTATATGTTTGATTGTTCGCTTACATTCATAAATATAACGGTTTTTGTGGAATATACATTCAAGTCTTATATATTGATGTAATGCATACTTTTATTACATGTATATCATTCTTATAGAATAAGATTGCTCTGGAGTGTGAAGATGAGATCGATCCGGGTAGGTGAATAAGCATCCCCATGCCTTAAGCAGCGGCTCATTCATCCTCTATCTACTTGCGTAAGATTCATAATGATCATGCATAATACGTAAGATATTTACAGACAAAACAGGAGGATGACTGACAATATGACGTGGGATGATCTCACGTGACTCTTACGATCTACGTACTAATTGAGCTTATGTAAAGCACGCACTGTTATTAATATTAATAATGAATCAATTATTTATTAACTTGAAGTGAATCTGGCTTTGAGTTCAAGTTATACTTGTCATCTATCTCTTTCAACTTGGCCTGCAAGGCCATAATCCCAACCATGTCTTCAGGACGGTAAAGAAAAAATGATAAGATTCGCCAGGTTCAAGGCGATCGTCTGTGCAATACTTTGACATATGCGCTTTGAGTCTGCCTTCATGTATGTAATCCTTGCCGCACCAGCTACAAACATGTTCCCCTTACCTAAGTTCAACTGCCCTCTCCTTCAACCACCGACCAATGTATTTTTTCGTTAACATTTTAAGTAAGAAGCCAGTCCTTCTACTGTTGCTTCGAAAGAAATTCTGTCCGTTATGATTATTTTGGAGTATGGGAGGAAAGGAGGGTTTGGGGCGAGGAAAACAGGCACGACGGAGGGTAATGAGAGGGAAACTTGCAGAATTCGTCGAGAGGAAGGGTATGCAAAAAACACTGCTTGGAGGGGAACATGTCGGTCGGAAGAAGGGGGTCAGGGGGAACGATTTTACGGAATGAAGGAACAAGCACGCGGGTTCCCACTCAAGGGAGTATGAAAGGGGGTCGGGGTCTGCAAGGGGAACTTAAAAGGAACGTGAAATTCACAGCTTAAGAGGGGTTTTGGATGGGGGTAAGTGGACGCCATCATGGCACAAAAAGAGGACAACAAAAGCAGCGGGTATAGCGGACAATCAGCGCTGGGGACACGCCAACTCGCAGGGAGAATTTTTGGGGCTCTTTGCGGGCTTTTCCAAGTGGTGAACTATTGCCGACTTCGGCCATATCACGAATTTTGACGGCCTATGTGGAAGGGAAGTACAGGCAGGGTAGAGGTGCGTAGAGGGACATGGAAATAGGGATTTTAAAACGGGCAGATTTGGGGGGAAACTTGAAGTAGACAGATGATGGGACCTTTTTGCCCTACTTTAGGTAACGATGGCGGATGAGAAGACGGGAAAGGGAGAGAAGCTTAAGGAGGAGACGGAAGTGGGGCAAACGAATCACTGGCGTGAAATATGGGGGGAGGAGAACAAAGAGGGGGAAGAGGGGATGTGGGAAAAGGGGAAAATACGGATAGGGAAGGATATATACAAGGAGGTAGACATCGCGGCTAAGGAATATGAAATGTTACGGAGCAGCTGACTGAGTGGCTGAAGAGGAAGGACGTATATCCCCACGAGATTGCAAAGGCTCGCCGGGCAATGGAAGAAGCGGAAGCCTCAAAAATTTCGATGATGCAATGGGCTGGGATGAGACGAGAACGATATATTTGGAATCAGGGCATGAGGGAGATACGGGCACAGTTGAAGAAAGACAGAGAGGCTGTCGAAAAAGAGAAACGGGAAAGGGAAGAGGCATGGGAGCTTACGATGGGGGAGAAACCTAACAAAAAGGCTAGAAAAGGGAGTAAGGAACCACGGGGAAGACTATACACACCTGTCCCTACTTTAGGTGTGAAACGCTCATGGCTACGAACGTACAAGACGAGGGGGGGGGGGGGGGGGGGGGGAGAAGAACGGAAGGTGGAGGCTGGGGCAGAAACAATACGGGAGGCCAAGAATAGGGGTATATCGGAGGAGGACATAAACGACGATACACTATGGGATGCGGGCGAGTGCAGGATTGATAGGGATGTGTATGGGGTTCTTGATCGACTGAAGGATTTGGCGAAGATGGCGGAAAACCACGCCACTCGGAAGCCGGGATCACGACAAGCACTGGTCTGGTCCAAGGACCACAAGCAACGGGTGGAGGTGTGGAAGGGGTTTGAGAAACTATGTACGCTAAGGGAGAGGAAAGTGGCTGAGGTGAGACGGAGGAGAGTGGTTGAAGAAGTGGAAGATGATGAGGAAACGAGTTATTGGGAAAAAGCATTTACCGACGAGGAAGGGGTCCCGGATGCGGAGATATTTGGAGCAGGGGAAATACAGGTTGCAAGAGATATATATGAAAAGGTAGTTCGGAGGTGGAAGAGTTACGAGAAAAAGAGGAAGGAAGTCGTGGCTTTGGAAGCGGGAGGGGAGGCAAGTGCGGAGAGGTTGACGGAACTGAGGGCGGAGGTGGACAGTGAGTGGGAGTATTTCGCAACTTTGGAAGACATGGCTCGTCAGCGGCGTAAAAAGTTCTTGAAGACCCAATTCGAGCAGGATATTTTGATACTCGACAGTTTGGGTTTTGAATTGGATGAGGAGGCGGAGGTGGCGAGAGCCCGGAAGAGACAGAGGAGAAGATAAATGCATGAAGGGACACACGTGGGTACCTATTATGCTAGGTATGGAGAATGGGAGTAAGGAAACAAGGGAGGCTTTGGAGGAAGAAGACGAAGAAGATGGGGCGACAAGTGAGGAGACAGAGGAGAAGGAGGACTCTAAGGAAGGGGACATGTTGTCGTTTGGGTATCTAAGCGGGAAGAGGAATATCTTATAACACGGGAGCGGGTTCGGGACGAGGTTTCTAATACGGCAATGCATTTTCACGAGACGAGGGATCTAAGACAGGCAGAGGAGGCCTATGTTAGGGCGATGGTAGAGTGGGAGGCGTATCTGAGGGACAAAGAACGGGCAATGATGGAAGAGGATGATACTAGGAAGGAGGAGAGGAGAAGGAAGAGAAGGAGGAGGGATCGGTGGCAGACACAAGACATAGTACCTCCTGTCACTACTTTAGGACAGAATACGGCGTCGGATGAGCAAACGGGAAGTAAGGATGGGGATATCGGAGGAGGAAAAGAGTTGGGACAGATAGGGGGAGTGGAATATAAGATGGATGAGGAGGCTCAACGGTTTGTAGAGGAAATGGGATATCAGTGGGGTGAACGGGTGGGAGCGATTATGGACACGGATCGGGTTCGAAAGGATGCGAGGTGGATGGCAATCAGAGCTATATGGGAATTACAATATCGTCGGTATAACAACGACGAGGGTTTGTGGAGGGTGTTTGCCATGACGGAGGAAGCACAGTACCAATACAGTTTCATGGCTGTGTTGACCAAAGTACAGGGGAAGTGGACGGCGGAGAGGATCCATACGGCGTGGGCATGTGCCAAGGGGAAGGTGGAACACGCAAAGAAGTGGGTGAAGGTTTTGAAGGACCGGGGGGGGGGGGGGGGACAGCTGGAGGATGTTTGTGGGACCGCTACGGATCAGGAGTATCATAGAAAAGGTGGAGAAAACCACACCGGACAAGGATTGGGGCAGTCACGAAACACGGGCATGGATTAAGACTTTAGAAAAAGAGCTTTGAGCAACAGAGACGGAGGAGAAGGAACGGAATAACGCAATGAACGACCAGGATGAGGCGTCTGATAGGGAGATAGAGGGGACGGAGGATCGGGAGACTGGAGACGGGGGAGGCATTTGACAGGGAGGTAGAGAAGACGGAAGGGGTATCGGCGAAGGAAGAGGGGATCGAGAAGGTGGAGACGGGAGCGGAAGTAGTGGAGTGGATGCAAGGCCTCCTTAGGGGACCAGGGGAGGATGTAAAGTGAGCAGATATAATATAATGCCACGGGAACATGTATATATGGGGATCACGGTTTCAATCATAATATATTTTATACTTTTAGAATTCGAGATGGCGGCACAACCTGGGGCACCGGACTTCAGAGACGACGAGGACGTGGGATGGACAGGACCAACCATTCGCGCGATACCGTTTACACCGGCGAGCCGACGCGGTACACGGAGGCTAAGGCGAAGGCACTGCCGGCGGCATCGGATCCGACGTATGCGAGGAACCCACCAACTATGTCACAATTCTTCCACGAACTGACGCAACGTACGCCGGAGATGGCACCGGAGATATACAGGCAGTTGTCGACGAAAAACTACAAGATGTGGACAAAAAGGGAGGACGAAGGGGGCATATACAGCGAGGTGGACCAGTGGCCGACGTGGACGTGGCACAAGGGAAAACCAACATATGGGCCGGGGATGAAGCGTTTACGCACATATCCGGGGTATACCACAGAACGCACGCCATTCAGTATGCTATGATGATGGACCAACTGGCAAGATTCGCGGATCAAGAGCGGAAGACACCAACCTTGCTATGATGATGGACCAACTGGCAAGATTCGCGGATCAAGAGCGGAAGACACCAACCTTATATCGGTCGAGGGAGGGTTTAGACGGAGATGGAACAGAGATAGCGGTGGATGACATACAGGGGCAAGCGACAGAGGAGAAGATCTAGGAGGAGACGGATAAGGCGAGACAGGCGTTACAGGAACAGTCGGAGACATGGGAGGGCACTTCAGAGGAAAAGGCTGCGGCTATGGGGGTCATGGAAGACAACATCCAAGCTTTCGGCCCTTTGGAGGGGGGATCGGTGACAAGCCACGTGGCGGTTTTCGAACGAGAGATGGGGCAAGAGGTACCGGGGATAGGACGGCCTTCGCGGTTAAGCCATCATGAGGATCGGATTGCGAGGGAGATGACGGCGGAACTTTTGGAAAAGGGATTGATCGAGGCGCGGCTATCGGAGTATGCGTCTCCGGAAAGCATGGCGCCGAAACCAGACGGAATGTTGCGGATGTGTATCAACTATTGGAGGATAAACGAAATCATCAAGAAGATAGAGACGCCGGTGCCAGACGTGAGGAGGGGAATAGAGGTGTTGCAGAAGGCGAAGATATACTCGACGTTGGATTTGAAGAGCGGATTCTGGCAGATTCCGTTAGCGGAGGAAAGCCGCTACCTAACGGCAATCATGGTGGGGATGACAACCTACGTGTGGAAGGTTCTGCCGATGGGGTTGAAGGTGGCACCGGGCATATTTCAGCAGGCGATGACGAAGATGCTGGGTGCGTCGTCGAATTTGCGAGACGCGGAATTTGCGGTACGACGGGATACGCCTTCGCGTATTTGGATGATGTGGTCATTTTCTCGAATTCGGTAGAGGAACACATACAACATTTGCGGGACATCATGAGACGGGTCAAGGCGTTCGGATTCCGGTTGAATGCTAAGAAGTGCCACTTCTTACAGAAGCGAATACAGTATCTGGGCTACGACATCGAGACCGGGACATGTTCGATTGCGAGGAAGAAGCGAGAGGCGCTTGCGGCTATGCCTCTTCCTGCGATTTACACTCCTTTGTGTCCTTGGCGCAATACTATAGTGAAAAATCGCGGAACCAATACGGTTGCTCATGAAAAACGGCAAGTGCGGTGCGGGCCACCAGCGGTTCACAAGGCGGTTGAAACACTAAGGACGCATATCTTGATGGACCCATGGAGCGAAGGGGGTACGGTTTTACAGCTTCCCAATTTCAACAAGAGTTTCATACTCGACACGGATGCATCGGCATATGCGATAGGAGGGGTTCTGCAACAGAGGGATGACGAGGGGCGTTTGAGACCGGTGATGTTTCTGAGTCGGCGAATGACACAGGCAGAGCAACAGTACTGCACGCGGCAAAGAGAGCATTGGCCATAGTATGGGGTTTCAAGAAACTGCGTGACTATCTGTGGGGAGCAAAGGGGACGACAGTGCGGTCGGATCACAACAATCTACAGTGGTTGATGTCGCAGGATCACACGGGCAGGTTGGCAAGATGGCAGTTGGAGCTATCCGAATATGACTTCACGATTGAATTCATATCGGGTAAGGAGAACTATCGTGCGGACTACCAGTCAAGGGCTGGGGGTGCGCCGGAGGACGACAACGCGAATGAAAAGAAGCAGGAGGCGGTGGCGGACGACAAGGGTACACGGGCGCAACAGCAGAGTTGTGGTGTCTTCGCACTGAAACCAGTGTACGACGCGGAAAAGAAGAGTGGCATGAACCTGACGTGGTTTCATTTCAAGACGGCCGCAGCGGTTTTAACGGTCTTGGGAAGAATGGATTTGGAAGAGGAGCAGAGGGCGAATTTCGACGACTGGAAACCCATCAACGGTATGGAGTATGTGACGGAGGTAGCGGAAATGCATAGGAATAGGAAGGAGGCGCAGAGGGAGGATGTGCGGTTTTACGAAGCGGCTCACGCAAAATCGGTGGATTGTTGTGAAGAGCACGGGTTGGAGGATGCGCGAAAGGGATATGAGGAAGAAATGTGGACGGAGGCGGTACAGGGGGAGCTGGCGGAGGATGAGGTGGGGGACTTGAAACTTTTTCCGTGGCGAACCATGCCCATGGTGGTGGGGAACATTAAGATTCCGACGAAGGCGGAAGCAGCGACGGGTCAGACGGAGGCGAAGCAACTCATGTTGCGGGACACATACCCAAGCCGGGTATCCTTGGAGTTGGAAAACAAGACGGAGATCAAGTTTGCGTCGGTGGACATGTTCCACAAGCTCACGCGAGACAGTGAGGAGTGGAAGAGGTTTATTTGCGCACCAGAACCCGATGGGGATTTCGGTGGATGGGGATATAAAGTGGCGGAAGGAGAAGTACACTTACTCGGACGGGCTAATCTGGTATTTCGGGAGCGGGGCCAAGAACAAGGACGATCCGGAACGGTGGGTGGTATGGGTGCCGGCAGCGTTACGGTACGCGATTCTGATAGGGGCACACAACTGCCCTTTACAGAGTCACCCGGGGCTGGATAGGATGAGGTCGTCTATGACTCGACGGTTCTATTGGGACACGATGGATAAGGACATCAGGAGTTTCATCTCGGGATGCGGGCCATGCCAGAGGGCGAAGACGGTGTACGACGCGAACAAGGGGCTACTGGGGCAGTATGACATAACACGGGATATATTTGATACGATTCACATCGATTACGTCGGGCCTTTGCCAGAAGCGGGGGAGGGTCGATACAAGTATATCCTCACGATTATTGATCGGGCCTCTAATTACGTGATTGCGGTTCCCACGGCCGACGACACCAAGGAGACGACGGCTAAAGCACTGATTGATAACGTATTCAGCCGGATCGGGGTACCCAGGAAGATCATATCGGACAGAGGAAGCTCCTTTATCAATTGGGTGTCGAACGAGCTCAGTGCATACTACGGGTTTAGATGGGATTATGTCACGGCATACAACCCTATGGCTAACGGGAAGATAGAGAGGATGCATCGTACGCTGAAGGCGTCCTTGAAGATCTGAGCAAACCAAATGGCCAGAGGCATTGCAAGCGTTTACCTTTGCGGTGAACAATCTGGGTTCTTCGTCTTTGGGGGGCAGGGCTAGACTGTGCCCACATCAGATGGTGTTTGGCAAGGTCTTAACTACACCACAGGACGTGATGCAACACAGGGCATTGTATCAGCCGTTGGAGCTGATGGCAGTGAGATTACGGGCCCTAGCAGAAGCGGAACAAATTGTGACTAAGCATCGGGAGGCGGCAATGCGGACGGAGGACTAGAAGGGCCAACAGAAATATAAACACGTGGAATTCCGGGAGGGGGATACAGTGCTGCTGTACTGCCCAAACGTTCCAGTGGGGGTCTCAACGAAGCTCTATGAGAAATGGCAGGGTCCGTATCAGATTATGAAACAAACCGCGGCCTACCATTATAAGATCAGACACCAGCGGACGAAAAAGGAACAGATAGTCCACGTTCGGCGATTGGTCAAGTTCTCGCCTTACTTGTTGGACTAGAAAACGGAGCAGGATGCCTTGGAGCGGACGGCGGATCAATTTGGAAACCCACGACCGTTGTTGACACGGACACAGAGGGCGGAGGAGATTGCGAGGCTGAGGGAGGAGGTGACGTTCGAACAGGATGCGGAGGAGAAGAAAAGACTGCAAGACGCAATAGAGGAATTGGAGACGGGTTCACACGAGAGGGTTTCACAGAAACAAAAGCGGGATGAGGAAAAGCGGAGAGAGGAGGACAAGAAACGGGAGGAATACAAGGTAGGGAGGGGGAAGCAGAGGGAAAAGGCGTGGGAGCACAAGGGGGTCAAGACAAACAAGGTATAGGAGGGCCATCGAAGCCAGAGGCACCGGAGGGACACTTGGGGATCAAAAACAAGCGAGGCATGTGGGTGGAAAAAGCGGCGGAGATCGATAAGATAAAATGGAAGACGGGCAAGTTCTACGTGATGATGCCGGCGGCGAAAGAGGTAAACGATGACACACTGGACGACTTTTATGTTATGAGGGTTCTAAGTCAGGGGGGGGCGTCACGACATAAGGCGTGGAAGGGCATAACGCCGGTGATGCAGTTTTGGAGGAGCAGTGACGAGGTAGCGGAGGAAAAGATGCGGCGGTTCGATCCGGTTTTTCTGGAAAAGGCGGGGAAGAAGCGGGAAACGTGGGATGCCACCATCAAGCTGGACGACGAGGATCATATCCCATACACCATTCAGACGAGACCGCGGTTGGTGCTGAATGTGCCGTTCGACCTCACGGAAGAGAGGCGGATACCGGCACAGATTTGGGACGAGATAGACGCGGAGGGATTGCCTTTCGATATTATCGGCGCTCCACCGGCAGCGGTTGGATCCAGAGGCAAGAAGCGGCCTACGACGGGTGGTCGGATGACTCGGGCAAGAGGACGGGCACAACGAGGGAGGGGGTGATGAATGGGTGACGGGTGAGAGGATAGAATAGGAATGGAGAAAGATGAAAATGAGAAAGAAGATGAGAGATGACGAGATGAGAAGATTACGAACTGCGGGAACATGACGGGGTGATGACGGTACTACCGAATTGCGGGTATATGATGGGTGATAGTGACTTATATGACTTGCGGGTATATGAGAGGGTGATAACGGTATAAATGAATTGCGGGACTTTAGAAGGGGGTGATGAGAATATGACTGACATACGAATTCGAAGATGAATGAAGATGAGAGAGGGGGAGCGGGATACTTTTACTTTCACAGGTACGGGGACGGGCATGCGATATGCATTTTATACCAACGAGGTACACATTGTGACGGGTTATATATATATATACAAATACGGGAAGATTATTATCATTCAGACTCACGGGTATAGGAATATGTAATATCATGTGACTTTACGGTGTGATGGGGCAAATATATCAGACTGACATATCGGGCTTAGCGGACATATCGGGGAATAAGTGACAAACATGTCTTATGCATGATAGGCTCATGGAAGAAACTGGGGAGCGGCCTGACACAAGACTTTATTCTTTTTCTTTCCGCTCTGTGACGAGCGATGATATGGAACTTTATATATTCTTCTGATAACAACGGGTGAAGGGGACATACGGGTTGGGGTGGGGGAATAATGCATATTGACTAATCCAGTTTAGATAGAGAGGGTAGAATAGCGAGGGGAGGAAGACAGGGGATAACAAATAGGGATAGTCAATAGGATGGATAGGATAGCCAGGGGGGGGGGGGGGGGTGGATTATGTAGTCAGAGGATAGGATAGTGAGAGGGGAGGGGGCGCGGGGCAGAGATGAGAAAGATGAAGAAGAAAGATGACGAGAAGAAAGAAAAAAGGGACAACGGGCAAGCGGCAACTGACATTCGGGTGAGGGGGGGGCACCAGGGTGCAAAAATCTTTCAGAGGGGGGTGTGAAGGGGATCAAAAGGGGACATGGACCTTTTTGGGGGGAGAAGGGATGGAGTGATGAATAGATGGGGTGTGTATATCATTCGTGTTATTAGCACTCGGGTTCGTTTCAAGCATGGCGTTTCAGTGCCGCAGGGGCCTTGGTGGGGGTAGCAAAGGTCCGGAGGAGCCTTTCCTTGCCTACGTTACCTCTGGGCTGGGCGACCGGGACTACAGCGCACCGAGAGGGCATTATGAGGCTATTAAAAGCCAGAAGTATCAGTTTGAGTTACAGTGGGATTCGGCGTGACCGAGACGGGGGCGGCTTCAACAAGTGGGATTCGGCGTGACCGAGACGGGGGCGGCTTCAACAAGGGGGATTCGGCGTGACCGAGACTGGGGCGGCTTCAACAAGTGGGATGCGGCGGGACCCAGACGGCGGCTGCGTCAGAGCACGAGGAGCGGCAACAACATATGGATATCGATCGAACGATGGCACGGCCGGGGAAGCATTGGATCGGCGGATTCAACGGAATCGCGGAAGCGGGAAGGGAAGACTCGCCCAGGATAGTATAGACCGACACTAGGTCGGGGGGACATTGAGTGACTAGGGGCCGGTTACAAGGAATGGAGGATAGAGGGCAAGTTGTGGTCTCAACGGAGGGGGGGGTGCATTTTCAGGCGTGCGGTGGCGCCGGAAACCGATTCAACATGCGACGAAGGGCGTAACGGGAAATTAACCAAAATTTTACATAATGTAAGTGTTGGCGTTTGGCCCAACCTACAATTTTGTTTAATTTGTTAATACGGGTACGACGTCGACCGTCACTCAGATTCGTATTTGCATTTTATCCCGAGGTTGGTCGGCGGGGGCGTAAGTTCGACTCCTCGCGCGCATACTGGCGAGCGCGCTCGGGGGGAAGAAGGGATGGTCTGTCGGTTAATCCTTGGTCTGGAGATTACGGAGTCCCTACTTTAGGTATTCCTCAGTCTTCATATCGTTAGTAACAGTTATCTGTTTATCAAATATTCTACTATCGTAACTCTAGACTAAGTTTTCGTTTATCCCTTTTCCTGATTAAACTGACTCGCACTTGCTTATCAGGTTAACGGTCTTCAAAACAACAACAACAACAACAACAACAACAACACATATTAATACTGATATAACACTTATTAATAAATAACAACAACAACACGGCAGTGTCAACAACAACAGTTGAACTTCACAACAACAACAACAACAACAACAACACACACACACACACACACACACAAAACTTGAAGGATAGTCGGTGGCCGCGGCGACCGGTGGTACTGATTAAATTTTCTTCAAGTTAATTCAAGTTTAAAAGTGAGTGTGAAGTGGCGTAAATGTCACCTCAGCTAATACTTTATTAATACTTTTTGGCACCGTAAAGGGCACTGTTACTATTTTTTCAAGTTTCCACTGGTCAACTAATTTATTAATAGAAAGATAATACAGCGGGGAAGGCTGAAACTATAATCAGTGAGTGGGAAGTTTCTGGAAACAAGGCCAACGCCATCATGTAAAAACAATGAAGATTTATAGGAGAGAATGAAGAAGTCAAGGGGAAAACAGAGTAGGAAGAACGAAAAGGGACAAAAGAACTTGAAAGGGGAAGTGTACAGGAAGAAACGAAGAGAGGCTCGGAAAAAAAAAAAAAAAAAAAAAAAGAAACAGAAAAAGGGTAATAAGGACTCGGAAATGTCACTGACAGTGTGCCTATGATGGGACAGATGAAGATTGTGAGGATGACGGAAAAAACAAAAAAAATTAGAAGAACCAGATATTGTACCTTTAATAACATGGTTGAGAGAACTGGGGTTTATGGGACCTCAAGTGTCCTTGCTCATCCCGTGCACTAGGAGTGACGATCTTCGGTACAGAGCCAGGTGTGACTTCAAGGTGTATGGTGTAGGCGATCTGAGTTTAGAAAGGAAAGAGTATAAATGGCAGTTGGCGAAACAGGCAGTGAGGAGGAGGAGGAGGAAGAGGAGGAAGAAAAAGAAGAAGAAAAAGAAGAAGAAGAAGAAGAAGAAGAAGAAGAAGAAGAAGAAGAAGAAGAAGAAGAAGAAGAAGAAGAAGAAGAAGAAGAAGAAGAAGAAGAAGAAGAAGAAGAGAACGAAGCGCAGGGCATGGAAGAGGAGGAGAAAGATAAAGAAGGTTCAAAGAAAGAGGGAGCGGTAGTAGGGCGGGCTGTGCCGGGAGCGCGAGTGGGACCTGTGTAGATGTAGATGTAGATGTGTCCCGGATGCATGGGTCGAGACGGAGAGGAAGAAAGAAGGAGACGAGAGGAGAGGGAGATTGGGAGGGACATGGAGAGAAAGAAAGAGAGAAAGAAAGAGAGAAAGAAAGAGAGGGTAGGAGAGAGAGAGAGAGAGGAGGAGGAGGAGGAGAAGGAGGAGGAGGAGGAAGAAGAAGAAGAAGAAGAAGAAGAAGAAGAAGAAGAAGAAGAAGAAGAAGAAGAAGAAGAGGAAAAAGAAGAAGAGGAAGAAGAAGAAGAAGAGGAAGAAGAAGAAGAAGAGGAAGAAGAAGAAGAGGAAGAAGAAGAAGAAGAGGAAGAAGAAGAAGAGGAAGAAGAAGAAGAAGAGGAAGAAGAAGAAGAAGAGGAAGAAGAAGAAGAGGAAGAAGAAGAAGAAGAAGAAGAAGAAGAAGAAGAAGAAGAAGAAGAAGAAGAGGAAGAAGAAGAAGAAGAAGAAGAAAAAGAAGAAGAAGAAGAAGAAGAAGAAGAAGAAGAAGAAGAAGAAGAAGAAGAAGAAGAAGAAGAAGAAAAAGAAGAAGAAGAAGAAGAAGGAGGAAAGAAGAAGAAGAAGAAGAAGAAGAAGAAGAAGAAGAAGAAGAAGAAGAAGAAGAAGGAGAAGGAGAAGAAGGAGAAGAAGGAGAAGAAGGAGAAGAAGAAGAAGAAGAAGGAGGAGGAGAAGAAGAAGAAGAAGAAGAAGAAGAAGAAGAAGAAGAAGAAGAAGAAGAAGAAGAAGAAGAAGAAGAAGAAGAAGAAGAAGAAAAAGAAGAAGAAGAGGAAGAGGAAGAGGAAGAAGAAGAAGAAGAGGAAGATGAAGAAGAAGAGGAAGATGAAGAAGAAGAAGAAGAAGAAGAAGAAGAAGAAGAAGAAGAAGAAGAAGAAGAAGAAGAAGAAGAAGAAGAAGAAGAAGAAGAAGAAGAAGAAGAAGAATCACTTGAGTGGCCGCCGCTGGAGTAAGGGACAGCAGAGAGAGAGAGAGAGAGAGAGAGAGAGAGAGAGAGAGAGAGAGAGAGAGAGCACACACCGGCCTGAAAATTAGTTGCTGGAGATGCTGGTGCTGCTGGTGCTGCTGCTGCTGCTTCCATAGCCCGATCAAAGGCTTGTTGGATTCCTGTCCATCCATCGTCCTCGGGTGTCTCTTGAAAGAGCGATGTGGCAGCCTGAGGAAGCGCTCTGAGTTGACCGGCAGCGCAGTCGTTGATGTTGTTGGCGTCGATGCGCATCTGTATGCGATAGGACCCGTGATTAGTATAGCCAACCTTCAAATAAGCCCATTTCCTTGCACCAAACTCCACGGGTGCTGCTTGCGCTGGATGCGCTGCTGCAGATGAAAGTGCTGCTGGTGCTGGTGCTGTCTCTTCTGCCATCTCGCGCCGTATCACTTTGCATGGCAGATAGATGATTTGCCGGATAATGCCCCAGCAGAGTACGCCTTCACTCTCGCGGGCAACGTCACGAATCAATCCCTTCACAAGGACAGAGGTGCCTCCCTCATCGATATCCACATGGGTGAGCCAAAATTCTGCAAGTGTCAGAATCAAATCCAGGCGCTTGGTTTTTTCATCAACGCAAAAAGCGTATTTCAGGCTTTCAAAATGACTGAATAAGTCGCCTCCCGCACCATGCGCGATGGTGCGGGGCATGCTTGGCATGTCGACGACGATCTTGTCTTCCCTGATGCATACTTTGATGTCCTTATCGGAAACATCATAGTACTTTCTACACACTTGTCCGACCGCTGCCTTGACTCCTCCTTGGGAAAGCTCGACGTTTTTCTTCGCCGATGAAATCTCCGTCGCCACGCTGTTCAGGGAATCAGCCCACAGCGCTGCTGCCGCCATGAAATCTCCGAAGAAATGATGCGAAACAGATTTCTTTTTGTTCAAGAAGACCTCGTAGTGTAGTTTGGACTCCTTCAAACATGGGTTATTTTCATCTCCGCGCAGCCTTTCCATGATTCCTTTTGCATATGCATCCATCGCGGCTACGGATGTGATTGTCTTGACGTTGTGAATCACCATGAGCCTGTCCAGACAAGTTGAGGGCATGACGAAGTGCTCGTTCATGGTCTTGATCAGCCTCAAGTCATCATACGTCAGGCGGTCCACCACGATACCGATGACGTCGCACCAGCTCTTGAGGAACGAGACGATAAAGTCATAGTTGACCCATGGCTCAGTTGTGCACAGCGTTGGTTCCAAGCCTTCCGAGTCAACGAGGACCAGGTTGCCAATCACCACCATGCGGAGCCCCAATGTATGCTCCACCTGATCTGCCTACAGTCACGTCAGACACATCGAAATATAGACGAGACATACACACCTGCAAGCCTGGCCTCCTCTGCTCCTTTTCATCTAGATCTTCCTCTCCAAGTCCGTCCACCCCCCCCCCCCCCCCCACCAACCCCCTCCTTTATCCCCCGGGGCAGAGGAAGAAGAGGGCGTAAAGCACTCGAGGGCAAAACTCCGAACTTCAAGTGGCAGAGACAAAGTTGAGAAAGAGATAGGGTCGCGGGGGGGGGGGGGGGGGGGGGGGGGGGGGGGGGCGGGCGGGCTTTGACCTTGAAAAAGCAATCGCCACATAGCAAGTTGAGCAAGGTGGACTTTCCCTTCTTAGCCGAACCAATTAAAGCAACCTTTTTCTTTCCCTTGCAAAGCTCGTCGAATTCTTGGAAAGGGATGAGGTTGAACTTGCCTTCCTTGAACTGAGAGAGAGAGAGAGAGAGAGAGAGAGAGGTATATATATATATGTAGAGAGAGAGAGAGATCGAAAGAATGTGGAAGAGAAAGAAACAAAGAGAGAGAGAGAGAGAGAGAGAGAGAGTGAGAGAGAGAGAGAGAGAAAGAGAGAGAGGGAGAGAGAGAGAGAGAGAAACAAAGAGAGAGAAACAAAGAGAAAGAGAGAGAGAGAGAGGAGAGAGAGAGAGAGAGAGAGAGAGAGAGAGATAGAAGAGCGAGAGAGAGAGAGAGAGAGAGAGAAATAGAGAGAGAGAAGCATATACCTCTTGCACACATAATCCTTTGCTGATCATCTCCAACCCTCCCAGTTCCAGCTGAAAAGTGCGAACACTGTTGAAACCCTGTCTTAGCCGAGCCACCGCAGAGTCCTGGAGGAAATGACCAGCCAAAGAGTGTGCGCGTTTTCCATGATTGTCCTTCCTTGCTTATTTCCTTGGTTATTTGATTAAACTGCTTGTTCATAAGATGGAGATCTAGCCCATTTCAATTTTGTACTTCTTTTTCGAGAAAAAATCAATATGCATGTTTGTGTAATATTACTAAGTTTATCTGGAATCGAATACAACCTTTCTACATCCCCCCCCCCCCCCCCCACACACACACGCACACACACCTCTTTTGCCTCAGAACCTTTTGTGTGTAGAAAATAAAAACAATTTCAGAGGCAGAGGGAGTTTCGTATGGACCGGCTTAGCAAAGGCTTGTTGGATGGCTTTAAACTCGCTTGGCGGCATGGTAAATCCATTGGTTGATTGCGCACCACCCATTTCTACGAGCATACAAAAAACTGAATGCGTGCATGTAAACTCTCTCCTCTCTCCTCTCTTCTTTTTCTTCTTCGTCTTTATTGAGAACTTTATTGAGAGTATACTCTCCTCTCCGCTCTCCTCTCTCCCCCGTTTCCTTCGCTTCTTCTCCTCTCTTCTCTTATTCTCAGAACGATTCTCTTGCCTTCTTGCTCAGAGTGACTTCTCTCCTCGTCTCCTCTCTTCTCTTGCTTGATACCTTGATTTGCTTCGTGGTCGAAGATTCAAAGGGTTCTTCGATGTCGGAAATAGTTGGAGCACTTCGGACTCTTCCTCTAGAACCTGCTCAGCTTCTGCGACTCTGCCTTCGCTGTTCGATGGAAAGTGGAAAAATGAAAGTGACAAGCTGTGCATCTTGTGTTTTGCAACCGCACTGATAAAGGTGTGACTTTATTAGCAGTACTCTTAGCAGTTTGTTTTTGTTAGCACCCCAATAAACTTTCGGTCCATACTTCTTTTGGAAATCTAACCATAAATAAAGGTTTGATTTCCAAAAGAACCTGGACCTGGAAAGTTTATTGGGGTGCTAAAAACAAACTGCTAAGAGTACTGCTAATAAAGTCACACCTTTATCAGTGCGGTTGCAAAACACAAGATGCACAGCTTGTCACTTTCATTTTTCCACTTTCCAACAGCGAAGGCAGAGTCGCAGAAGCAGTTTCTAGAGGAAGAGTCCGAAGTGCTCCAACTATTGACATCGAAGAACCCTTTG
>WBZZ01001262.1:75000-86047 GCA_019918135.1 Paulinella micropora
CTGAGTCCACGGGCTATCAACCGGCATAGCGGAGTTTAAGATCTTCGACAGGCGCCCAACGATCCTCCCCAGCATCATCCACCAAATGGTTTTGAGTTGGCATCACAGTTTAACGCCGTAAGGCCATTGGGCTGGAGCTCTGATAAACAAGCGTGACTACGTTTTTATCATCAGGTAATAATAATAATAATAATAATAATAATAATAATAATAATAATAATAATAATAATAATAAAATAAAATTAAAGAGGTATGTCTAGCTGATTTCAACTTCGCATTGTTCAATTAGACTACTTGAAGTCAAGAGAGAACAAAACTTCAGTATATATGTCAAGAATGGATCTGAATAAACTAGCATTGACTGCAAATTTTGTAATTTCCTCCTGGTATTAATAGTTTAGTCAACGCTTACTAAATAGCCAGCTTATGAATATACGGTGTGCCTTCTTTATCACGAAGCTTCTTGTTAATGAAACTTCTGCTTCTTGCAACTTGAAACTTTTGCACGTCATTTCTAACTAAGAAACCTTTTTTCCGAGCGTTGAATGCAACCGGCGTTTTTATCAAGTTAACGCTTGTGTATTTAACTACATTACCGACCAGTCTGAATTATTGATTTTATATAAGTCTTGACTACCCTCCTGTGAGGAAATTACCAACCGGCATTGAAATGAATACACACACGGCTGTCATTTGATCTCAAAATACTTCCGAGAACAGGGAAGGTACCAAAGACGCTGGGATGGTCAATTCCAGTTTATTTAGTACTCTTGCTTGACAGACTACTTGTCCCTTGCGAAACAATGCAAATTCTGAGAACTAAGGAATAGTTATTCAAGTGCTACACGTGTTGTGTAGCAGTTGAAGTTGTTCAAGTTGGTCTGAGAAAAATAAAGGAAAATATTAATATGTTAAGTATTATTACTGTGTACATTCAAGTGGCAAGGCGTTCAAACTTTGACATCATCTTTCTCGATCAATATTTGAGATACGGAAATGCAGCGCACACCCTTGGAAAGCTCTTGTCCTAAGCTTTCCGATGCTGGCTTCAGATTTGTCGTATCGCTTAGATTGATGGAGAACGATGAGTTCAAAGTTGGATAGTTTGCCACTTGAATGTCCACAGTAATACCACTTTAACTAACCTATCTGACTTGTTTTACCATTTTACTTGGGGTGTTGACTGGAAACAGGAAAACACTGTCCAAGGAAATAAAGTATGACTGGAGACCGGAAAAAGCGGTCAAAGGAATAAAAGTTTTCAGATATGTGTAAAAACTTGAAGAAAGTTTAAGACAATATTAATGTTTCCGGTACGGTAGTCATTCCGATAACTCCCCCCCCCCCCCCCCCCCAGACCATAACGGTAGGTTGGAGTTGCGATCGAAACGAATCGTAACAAATGATTGACCAAATGATGTGTAAATTTTTATTGATTTTGCTAAAATTATTGTACAATGAGAAAGACAGTATTCCCACCCAAACCCGTAGCGGTTGCGGGGCGCCTGCACTACGACCACCAACATCAGGGACACCGACTAAGCGGGTTTGATGGCTGGGGGAGCATTTGGCCTTGAGCGAATGGCAGCCCGCTAGGATCTGTGCGCAAACGGTCCGGAGACACAGATGCACGTCGTAGAAAGGGTAGAGATAGAGAAGGAGAGAGAGAGATAGAAAGAGAGAGAGAGAGAGAGAGAGAGAGAGAGATGGAGAACGAAAGAGATAGAGAGAAAGAGAGCGAGAGAGAAAGAACGAGAGAGAAAGGACGACAGAGAGAAGGGACAGCCGATAGCCTACAGGAACCTCCCGACCAACACACAAACCTAGTAACCGGCTGGCACAGGCCAATTCAGACCGGGAAGAATCTTCCCGGAAGCGAAGCAGCCAACACGTCCCGGCGCATCTGGGCCCATTCGTCCAGGTCGAAGCGGGACTCCCATCCAGCGCCAATCCATGGGCGACCAGTCGTAGACACACCGATCCTGACTCGAGCAGGCCCACAGGGCACCAGCTGAATCGCAGGAACGCCAGAGAGAGAGAGCGCAACAAGGAAGAGAGAAAGAGAGGGGGGCCGGTCGTAGAGGAGAAAGAGAGGGAACAGAGTGAAAGTGATCCCACAAGGGAGCGCGGTCCAAGGCAAGAGGCCGCGCTTAAGCCTGGTCCGTCCGTCCCACCCAGGAAACATCCCCCCCACAGACCAGGAAACCAGCAGAGACGCTGGAAATTTGAAAAAACCGAATCCCGACAAGAGAGAGAAGACGGAAGAAGAAGCACAGTCAACCCTAGACGAGTCCTCCATCCCCATGACTATGCAGCTCCCTGAGAAGGGGGGGACACAGACAGGACGGATTACCCTCCCAGAGACTCAAAGCGGGCGGAGGCTAGGTCGGGAGAAAAAAGAGGCGGAAGGCTGGATGGGGGGGGGGGGGGGGGGAGAGGAATTCAAAACTCTAGCCAGGGCTAGGCCCCTTCGGTTCCGTGGCCCCGAGGAGAGGTGGGATTCGATGGGGAGTCAAGGGTGGGAGGAAAAGGAGACTCCATAGGCAAGCTAGTGTGCCAGTGGGTCGTCTGACTTGCTGGTGGGCTAAGCGAGCCACAGGAGACCCTCTCCTCCCACATCTACGGGATCGGTGCGATGGATTTTCGTCCCCCCTTGGACTCAGCTTCGGTGGGATACCTTGGGCCTCTGGTGGACTTCCTTCTCCGCCTCTCCGCTCGCCTCCCGCCTCTGGACAAAGCAACAAAGGGGACCAGGTAGGGCGAAGGAGCACGCCCACCTACTGAGGGGGGAGGAAAGGAGGGTTTGGAGGAGGTCCCGCAGGGAAATGGTGAAGGAAATTCCAAGTCTGGATGATATGCTCATGGCAAATCCTGGTTAGGCCTTGGTAGATCTGCTGCGCGATGCTCTTGGAGAAATGGAAGCACAGTTCGTCAAATGAGGCTTGGGAGATGTATCCTCTCGCCCCCATTGCGATCATAATAAGATTGGTAGACATTGGACGTCTCCTAATGGTCTGCCTGCTTATCGCTTCTTCCAGCGGGAGGTATCGGTGATCATAGATCGCCCGCGGGTTATATCCCCACGCCTGATGGGACTTCCAGGGGATAGCTGGCCAGGTGCTGGGCGGGTCTTCTCCCCGAAACGCATTTGGGTCCTTCGGTCGGTAAGGGGGGTTCACCCGACGTCCATCTCGGTCCCAGGTATCCCGCCGATCGTCTGGCGACTGTCTCGCGGGGAGACAGGAGTCATCTTCGCGGACCAGCCATTGATCCTCCCGGGTCGTGTAGTCTATCAGGGTAACGTGGTTTGATCTTCGAGAGGCGGTGACCAGCAGGTCTATCTTGTGCGAAAAACCCGGTCCCGCCATGTCCACCATCACCTGCGCGGCGGGGTGAATGAAAGCCGGCGAGAGAGGTGGGGCAAGAAGGGGGGCTCCCTCCGGGGCGGGGAGACCTGCGTCCGCACGAGGGGGGGCACTATCTTGCTTCGGTCGAGGGAAGGCTCCCTCCTCCCCGATGATGAAGACTTTGCAGTCCGGTGCTATGCCATCGTCGTTGTCTGACCGCTCCAAGCAGCTGCGGATCCACTGTCTGCATTTGGAGTGCCGCTGATCCAGTAGAGACTTGAGGGCCTCCGAGTGGAAGGAGGACTTTGAGAGCAAGTAGTGGCTGATGCTCCCAGTGACCCTGCAGCCATACGGGCAGGAGGTCGAGGTGGCCCCCTTGGTAATCACAGTGCTGACCCTCGCCGGAGTGGGCCAGACATCTAGCTGGCATTTGAGTACTATGGCTACCTCTCTCACTGAAAGGCCGCCGTTGGGTTGAAGGAAATGGTTGGTAATGGCTTGGAAGGGTCTGCGTATTTCCGAGCGGATCCCCCATGTTAGGCCGAAGCGGGGCGCCACTTTGAATTTATTAGCGTCTTCCGGGCATCTCTGGCGAAGCTTCCATAGGTTGTAGGAGGTCCAATTCTTCTTGACTTGGGCGATGGCTTGGTCTACTGACCCTGGAGCGACAGTCTCCTTGGTGAAAAAGTTAGTGACGGAGAGAACGACTGGGACCTCTAGTGCGTTCCATTCGAAGCGGGCCGGGGGAACGTCATATGCCTCCCTGAATCGGGCAAGGCTGTGTTCTGCATCGGATCGCTGCTGTCGCCCGTCGGGCCATGACGAGTCACTTACATGCCCTGGAGGGATGCGCGGGTTAATGCCAATGCCCAGTGCTCTGCAGGCGCGGATCCAATGAAGTACCATAAGTCCGTCGCGGCGATCCTCCTTGAGCAGATGCAGGTGACCTTGCCATCCCAAGGAAAGGCTGGTCTGGGGGGTCCGGAAGCTTGGGGCACTGCTTGTTGATGTCCTCTGGTATGGGGGCTTCGTCCCTGAGAGCGCCCCTGTTCACAGCGTTGACGTACCGCGGGTAGAAAGCTGGAATGATGCAGTCGGTGGGGACCTCCACCCCGTGGAAAACGGAGTGCATTCGCCATATGTCCGGTGGATGAATCGGTGGATGCATCAGTGGCGGGCGCGGTCCGCCGTCCCCTGCCCATCTGAACGAGAAGCGCGTGCTTGGCGGCTGTGGGGGGCAAGAGCTCTTGGGAGCAGCTCGGCGACCACGGAGGGGGAGACGCTGGGGACAGAGATCCTTGTTCCTGGGGAAGTAATAATCCCACGCTAGGCGTAGATGCGCATCCACCGCGTATTGAACGTATGGATCGGTCGAAAGGAGGCATTTGATAAACACCGTGAAAGTTCGCAGGTAGTACCGGGTGGAGAACTGGTGAAGGCCGAATCCTCCCCCTCCTCCTATGGGGCCGTAAAGCACCGCGTTTGGAATCTCCTGGGGAGACAGCTGAAGAGTCTCCCGGATATGGTCCCGAAAAGCTGTGTCTAGGTCCCGAAGCAACTTCTGGGGGAAGGGGGTCCACCCGAAGGAAAAATCTAGGATGCTGGTGAGGAGACACGTGAGGGCTTTCCTTTTCCTTGCAAGCGAGAGGTCGAGGCTGTGTATCAACCGGGCAGTAGCCACGAACCTTGAAATCGCGTAGTCTCTTTGGATCTGCGGGTTATTGTTGCCGTCGGTGTGGAGCCCCAGGGACCGAAAGACTTCAATTGCCAAACGGTTTCTAATCACGGTGGGGGGGCACGTCGAGTCCCGGCCGGGTGCAGTGAGAGAAATCGGGACAGCGTAGACACCTTTGCCCTCTTCACTAACCAGGCAGATGACAGAGCATTTTTCCGCCGCACAGATCTGGCGTGCGGCCCTAAGTTGCGTATAAAGAAGTGAGAAGCCCTTTTGTGCCTCGGGAATGTAGAGCTCCGGTGGACCATCCCCTCCTAGGGCTGCCCAGTTATCGTCCGCAAATTTGTGATCTGCAGTCAACGGGGGCCTCAGGGGGTAGACGGAGGTGTTCTGGGAGCGGTCGCTGCTAGTGCCATCGTAGAACCGGTATCCTGCTGGCATAAATTGCTGGGCAGGGCACAAGCGGGTAAGGTATTCGTCGAGAACCCCGTATGTGCCCGGGCTGAGCGATCCACCTTGAGGGATCCCTCGGGAGCGGTGAATTTCGTCCGGCAAAACAGCAGACTTCCCTGTAGAGTCCGGGACCTTGAGCTTGAGCGGGGAGTCTTTGAACCGATGGCGGAGGAAAGCAAACAGCTCGGGGAACTCCCCCTCCTGAGCCACCACATGGGAGTACGCTTCGCAGATGTAAGTGAGCTCCGCGCGGTCAAACGCCTTGCGGATGTCAGTGGAGAAGATGATAAGCGTCTTTTTCTTACCTGTAATCTTGGGGGCTGCCCGTAAATCGGCCAACATCAACCGCAGCACCATGTTCCATTCATCGCACCCACTCACAGTTGTTGTGTTGGCTTTAGAAGTCTTCCGGATGCACCCTGTGTGGAGCTTGAAGGACTCAACCCGAAAAGTGACGAGTTTTTCGTAGAGGTTGAGGATCGCGTTCGAAACCGTGATGCCCCGCCAGTCGGATACATTTGCGCCTGTCCCAGTCCCCTTCCAAATCTGGCTGAGAATCCCCGGCTTCCAGTCCTTTGGTAGTCTCTTCTCCTTCCAGCAATGGGAGAAGAAAGATCCTAATTGGATCTTCGCGTCTTGCGAGAGGAGCTTGAAGATGTCGGGGGGTATACCATCGTCTCCCGGAGCAGGACCCTTTTTGGCCTGAATTGCATGCTCGATTTCACCCAACGAGAGCGGCCGACGAGCCAGATCGAGCGCCTGCTCTCGAGAGAGCGGGGGGGGGAGGCACTTGAAGATATTGACGAATTGCTTGACCCGGTCCCCAGGAATATGAGACTCTTGGAACGGCCCTACAAGGAGAAGCCGTCCGTTGGAGTCTCGGGGCGGGGCCGAGCGCAGCCTCTCCCACTCCCGAATCCTCTGTAGCCGGGTCACTCTTCTTAGGACCGCCCACTTGGCGAGGCGGTCTGCACACTCATTTAGACGGAAGGTCCACTCAAAACTGCGTTCTTGGTGGGACTTGACCCAGTGGAAAGAGATCGGAGCAGTCTGCACGTGAAAGCGAAAGATGGCATCCCATAGGGGGGGCTTCGACCGCGTCTTGAACAGTTCGTGGGCCTCCCCTTCCAGATTCGCGTCCGATAGGGCCCGGTAGTCGGTGTAGACATGGACTCGCCGGGGCCTCCAGGCCATCTCCCGGATGAATTGGAGGCCCCCTGCCATAACTGCCAACACTTCCTGTTCACCACTAGAGGCTGGATTGTCCGCGTTGCCGTAGATGGCGATAATATCGCGATTGTAGAATAGGAAAGCCCCGAAGCCCGCAGCGTTGCCATGTTCGGGAAAGCAGGATCCATCGGTAACGAGGATAGCGTCCCATGGTGACAGGGAGCCTGGAGACAGCTCGTCAGGTCGATCGAGGCGCGGCGCAAGGCGAGCAACAGGGAACCGTTGTTGGAATTCGTCAGGGAGCGAGCTGAGGCGCAGAGCAAACGCGTTGGATTGGAGTCGGATGATCAGGCCCCGGGTGTCCTCTCCGTTAGGAAGGTGGATACCCAGGTACTCCCCTGCTTCAGCTTCCAGGAACTCCATAAGCTTGGGAACCAAGTCAACGGGAGGGGCTGTATATACATCCTGAAGGGGAAGGTTGGCAGTATCCCATCTCTTAAGCTCATCTGAATTACGGTTCGGTCTCCGTTCGTTGTCATCCTCCGGCGGGAACTGCACTGTGTACTGGCGAAGGGACGGTGCCTTGTGGGCATTCATGAGGGACCTCATCCCTTCCACCCCCGCCTGAAGGGCTACCTCGGCAGATGACTGGATGACAGATTCCGTCTCACTGGGGAGAAGGGAAAGGGGGGCAGGATCCACATTACCTCGGAACACCAGATTGGTGAAATGCCCCTTGTCGATAACCTCCCCCGGTCTGAGGATCGGCGCACGGAGCCTGTCGCTTCCGAGAAGGAGCTCTCTCTGGTTATATTTGGAGTCCTCTGGGGGGGTCCATAGTGTAGCTCCAGGCCC
Source organism: Paulinella micropora (assembly GCA_019918135.1). NCBI lineage: Eukaryota > Cercozoa > Imbricatea > Euglyphida > Paulinellidae > Paulinella > Paulinella micropora. Next base: position 82,501 of record WBZZ01001262.1, read on the forward strand.
CATCACTTGGTGAAGTCGGCGCTCCTCGTCTGCCAGGTCGGAGACACGTGTGCGGTAGAGGTCTGCATAGTGCTCCCGGAGAGCTTCGGGCGGGGGGGACTCCATGGCTGAGTCCGCTTGGACACGGAGGAGGAATTTGTGCTGATTACGGTCAAAGGCTTGGTTGTGGCGAAACCTATCCGGTCTCTTAGACTCCCTCTTGACGCGCTTGATGTCCTCGAGTCGAGAGTTAATCTTGCGTCTGGCCTTGGCAAGGACCTTCAGAGCGTCGGGCAGGAGACGTGATAACTCCAGCGGGTCATCCGACGACGTCTCATCCAGGATGTGCCCCACCAGATCCCCTTCCATTCGAAGCGTACGGCAAATGCTCATCCAGAGCCTGGATAAATGGGATCCGGGGTCCCTCGGAACCTGTCTCTGGAGGCCCCTCGTGATGGATTGCAGGGCAGTTAGCATGCGGGGTACCTTCGTTATCTTCCGCCTGGACTTAGGGGGTCTGGGCTGCCGCCTGCTCAATGGTGGAGGAGGCGGCTGAGCGTCCTGAATGACACTTGGCAGAGCAAGGCTAGGGACAGCCGGGGGAGCAGCGTCGTTCTCTATAGGTGCGGCAGCAACTGCGGCTTGGATGGCCTGCTTCAACGAAGCCTGGGGGGGCTGGGCCGTCCGCATGCTCTCTTCCATACACTGCTGGAAACTATCCCGCTGAGCTTGCGTCCACCTCTTGGGCTCCACTAGAGGCAGCGGGGGAGACCCGGAGACCACCGGGGCGACAATTCCATCAGGCCGGGCTTCCCTTCCCTCCGGACTCCGGGAAGAGGGGAGGGGGGGCTGGGCTGTCGGCTAGAGAAGGGGGGGGAGAGCAGACTCGATGATTTCTTCTACAGAGGAGGGGAGGGGCGGTGGACCCGGGAAACGATCGAAGCTGCCAGGCGGGGAGGAGGGGGGAGAGTTAACCGGGCGTCGAGCGAGAGGAATTGACGCTCTAGCCGATCCCGGGCGATGTCTACTCGGGCCTGAATCCAGCGCTGCAGGGGGGGGGCCTCCAGGCGGTGAGACGCGATAGATTGAACAAGCCGCTCTTCCCTACTGAGGTGCGACAATGCAGTGATGGCGTCCTCCTCGTCCTCACTATCTCCCTCTGGCAACCCTTGCTCCTCCGGAGGATCCATCTGAGGGTCACTTTCCTGAGGACTCCAAAGGATGAGGCCGACAACGATCCAGGCCGAGGCCTTTGCGAGGATCCAGTCGGGTCGAAAAAACTCCTCAGGGCCAAAAGGCGCTTCCGGGATGGAAAGCTCCAGGAGACCATCCCTGGCCCCGACATCAATAAAGAGCATTGTGAGCTGCAGGATCGTTCTGAGGCGTTTGTAGCGAACAGCGGGCAGGGAGATGCCGAGAGGGCCGATGAACCGAGGCGCGTGGTCCCACGCCGGAGTCTCAGACCTGAAGTTGGCTGTGTGGTGGAGCAGGATGCGTCCCTTGATATCCTGTGCCCGAACAATGAGGACCCGCGGGCGGCGTCGCTGGACATAGCGAAGAACCCGTGGGGAGGAGAGTGCATGCCAGGAGGTGAGGAGCATGAGACTCCCGTCCTGGACAATGGATTCCAACGCCTTGGTGGTCCTGTCTGCCAATGGATTCCTGGATCGAAGGTGAAGCTGAGCTCCGAAGGAGGGAGATAGGAGAAACATCTGGCTTAACCATTGGTTGAGAGCTCCTTGGGAGAGCCGTGGCGCAGTGGGGGGACCACCTTTTGTGGTGGAAAAGCCAGAAGTGGTTCTCGTACGTGCGAGGTGAGCGACAGGACATTGGTGCCATGGAAGCGCTCCAGATTGTATCTGAGCGTCGCAAAGGCAAGAGAGGCCTGCGCGCCTCCCCGAAGCCCGTCCCGAGACTGCTTGAAATCGCTAAACCACTTGGCGGACGGCTGGGGAAGGTGCTCCCGCATGCCTTGTTTGTAGACCCTGTAGACAGTAGAGAACCCCAGGGGGGCGGAGGAGGGCACTGGGCTACGGGGGAGGAGGTGCCGTTCAATAGACATGCCTTGCCCCAGCAGGGAGAACGCCCGAGAGTTGAAGGAGGCTGCATTGGTGGAATGCTCATCCTTCTTATCCGCTGCCATCTTCCGCAGGTTCCTAATAATCTTGCGTAGGCGCTGACGGAAATGTCGATTAGTCTTTGAGGCTGAGCTCAGTCCCAAGGCTGGGCGCTGGGCTGCGGAAAACGGGTGAAGAACCGCGACGGGGTCAGGAAGGGAGGAGACTGTCCGCTTGAACAGAAGTTGCACTCCATAGTATTACGAAGCAATCACCCTGCATGCAGTCAGGTTATGGAGGACCGAAACGGAGTCGTCGTCACACTTCACCCACTCCCCTGAACTGTTGCGGTCCAGGAGGAACGCGTGGGGAAGTTGCCGCGAGCGTGCGTTGCCTTCCATCTGAATGCAAATAACGCTTTGGAGAGAGTAGGAGGCCGGCTGCCCGTCTTGCGTCCACCGGTGGTCAAGAACGAGCGAGGGCAGGACAGAGATGTTGTGGTGCGCGGATCGAAGGGACCGTAGGTTCTGGAGTCCCAGCGGCCGATGAATGTCGAGGAGAAGACATTCTGCATGTGTCTGCAGCGTCCGAGTAGTCGCCCCTTGCCTGCCTCCGCAGTGGGCACAGCGGAAAGACTCAGAAGGACCACCAAGCAGCCATCTGTCCACGAGCTCAGAGAGGGGGAACGGGGAGCGGTCGCCGGCCAGGAGAGACAGGGAGAGAGGAAGAGCCCACGTGGAGGAAAGAGAGGTAGTGGAGCATCCCTGGCACGATGAAGTCGAAACCACGTGAGGGAGCCACGATTCCATAGACACTCCCCTCGGGAGGAAAGAGGGCCCGGCGTCCCGGAGCAACAACAGTAGGCCCGAGCTGCCAGTCCGGTGTCGCCGCCGTCATGAAGGTCCGGACTGGGGAGGGTGCTGCGGAGAACAACCGGGTAGCGGAACCAGGCACAGGAGATGGGCTGGAATTCTTGCGAGGAGCTCTTCACCTGGGGGCGAAGCTCAGCCATCGTATTAATGATAGCGCTGATGGCCGTCATCTGAGGTCCGATCATGGACCTGGGTGGGCGTGCCGAGGCCCAGTTCCGTAGGAAAGCGGGAAGCTTGGGAAAGGATGAGAGGAGTTGGACCGCGCTTATTAAGAAACAGTACCGGTTATCCGGGTTCTTAATACCTCTGTAGGGAAGAGGAGGCGACTCCGCAGGAGCTTTACGGGGACATGCAGGACGACCTTTACCTTTCGTTATAATTCCGACCCCGGAGTACTCCCCCTGAGCTTTATTAGACAGCGCATTACTCTGGCTGGGGTCCGTGCTTGAGGTCAGAGTAGGCGGAGTACCGGAGGTCTCCTTCGCAAACGTCCGTCGGGGTCGAAGACCAGCGGCTTCTATCTCGTAGAAGTCTGCCATCTTGTCTTCCTGATCCTTAAGGGAAGCCTGCATCTGGCGAGTGAGCTGACTTTCCTGTCGGATTGCGCGGATATCATCAGGGCTGAAGAAGATTCCTCCA